>PVJL010008321.1:0-67919 GCA_004026885.1 Lyroderma lyra
ATAATAGCCATTCTAACAGGTGTGAGGTGGTATCTCATTGTGGTTTTGATTTGCATTTCCCTGATAGCTAATGAGGATGAGCATTTTTTCATATGTCTGCTGGCCATTTGTATTTCTTCATGGGAGAAGGAAACACTTAACTTTGATTACCCATGTGTTCCTGGTCATCTTTTGCTGGTGAACTTTGACACACATACTAAAGGTTTTCCTGGCCATTTGTATATACCTACAGGTAAATTTGCTGGATAATGGGGGTATGTGAATACTGAAACCTATAATTTTTCAAAATATTGCCAATTTCCACCCAAGTGTGTTCCATCATATTTTATTTTCATCTACCATGAAAAAAGTCTACCCGACTCACTTTTGCACACAAATTAAATGCAGAAGATAGTTTGTGTGTGTATACGTCTATATCTATATCTATATATCTGTATCTGTATCTGTATTTATATGTCTCCCAGCATATAGGAAGCTCACTTATTTTCTTTAAAGGAGTATATGTTTATTCTATCTGTTGTCATAGGGTGTTTCAATAGTGGCATGTGCTTAGCATAATTTCTTTTACATTTTAATCTATGGTACACTAATCTTTTTAAAAAGTCAGCAGAAAAATCATATGTATGTGGTTTTCTTACTCACAGTTTCCTGTCTACTTTTGAGAGTGACTAGAGCAGTGGTTTGGAAACTGTATTGGACATAAATGAATCATTCCAAGAGCCTCCATTTGAATAAGAAGTTCCAGAGGATTGGAAGTTGGAAAAAAGAGTCCTATAGTGTGTTGCAAATGGATGTACTAGTCATTAGCTCCAAGAGGGGAGCCCTCATGCAGATTTGTGCCTCTTCCTCTTCTCCTAGAAGGTGGGGTATTGGGGTGACCCTTCTGTTAATAATCCCACCATGATGATGATGAAGCAGGTATCAATCTAGTTGGGTACGTAGTAAGGAATGTGCAGTAAGTGCCTGACATTTGGTAAATGAATGAGTATAATGCAGGGGAAATCATGGGAACTGCAGCTCTTTAGCTAAAACCACCTCTTAAACCATTTGTGAAGGGGAGGTATGGGATTGTATTGGATCTTTATAAAATGTATACCTTCAGCACTCATTGCTAGGGATCCATGGTGAGCCAAACAGGTGGAGTTCCTGCTCTTGGGGAACTTAGATACTTGAATGGGGCAATAGACCAAAAATCAGTGATTTCTACATCATGTAGGGACAGTTTCGGTACATGTGAGGGAGGACAAGTTCAGGGGTGCTATGAGAGTGGGCAATAGGGACTTCCCTCATCTGGCATCTCTCCAAGGTGAGAGACGTTTGCATGAAGAAATGATGTTTAAGTGAAATGGTAGTCAAGTGATTCAGGGGTCCCAAGACCACACCCAGGTTCAGTGATTTGCAAGGAGAACTCACAGGGCTCAGCAAGTAATCATACGCATGGCTGTGATTTACTATAGCAGGAGGATAAAAAGCAAGCTGAGTAAAAGTATGTGGCATGTGGGATAAAGTCCAGAGGAAACCGGGTGCCAGCTTTCAAGAACTGTCTCCCTGTGGAGTCCTCAGGGACTCTGGTAATTGTGACAACACATGTGAAATGCTGTCTAACAGGGAAGCTCAGTAGAGCTTCAGTGCCCAAGGTTTTCACGGGGGACTGGTCACACTGGCACCCTCTGCCTAATACTCCTACATACCCAAACTCCAGCCTCCCAAAAGGAAGGCAGGTTTGACATCAACCATGTTGTTTGTGTAAACAGTTTAGGCAAAGGTGTGTTGCTCTTATCAGTCCTGGGAATGGTGGGAACCCTCCTGAAATCCAAGTTCCCAGATGCCAGCCAAGAGTCAACTTTGTGAGCAAGCCCTTCTACGCACGGCATCACGCCTGAAGAAAGACATGAAATGACATTATGTCTTGGCCTTGCTTTAAAATACTCAACAAAGGAAAAAAGCAGGGGATAAGTGAACCAAAAGTGGGAAAATCTTCATCACTGTTGGCCCTGAGTGGATGAATACTTGGTGGTTCATTACACTTGTCTCTTATTCTGTTTGAGAATTTTCAAAATAGAAAGTTATAAAAAACCAAAACCAAGACCCAGAACCAAATCATGGAAATAAAGAGAAGAAGGAAAGGTTAAGTGTTGACCAGGCATAGTGAGGACTAGATTTTGCTTCAGTTCCATTTGGTTCAGGTTAATTAAAAAAAAAAAAAATTCAACCCAGTAACTATTTTAAGTGTAATCCAGTCAATTCAAGAAATCCTTTATTTCAAGCCTGTCATTTTCCAGGGTCGTAGCTACCTCCTGGGAAAGGTACAGGGATCAACAGAACACGGGATCTTGTGCCTGTGGACTTGGCTATGCAGTGGGCGTAGTCATGCGCCCCCCACCCCACACGTGGGCGTTGCAAGGAATTGTTGGAAAGTGAAAGAAACCAGCTGCTGTGAGTTTCGTTAGAAGGCGTGAATGCTGTAATAAATGCAGATTGCTACTGGGGAGGCACGTGATTCTCTCATTGGTTTAGAAGAATATTCAGTGAGGCAGAGCTGTCCTGAGGGGAGAGAGAATGATGACAAGCATGTTGCCCCTGGAGAATCGCCTTTGGCAGTGGCTTGGCCGGGAAACAGGGCTGTCAGGGGCCTGCCTTTGAGCTGATCAGAACGCGGAAGGCTAGACGTTGGGTGATCGCTTTTATTTAAAAGGGAATGTGTAAGCTGTTGAATGGAAGCACATCAGAAGTGGCTGGATTGGAAAAATGCTTTCAGAAGCTGTTTTGACAAGACCAGGGAGGAGGCAGTGGTATCATTAAATAAGCTGGCAACTTTAGTAACCAGCTTTTTTGGTTTTCCACCTCAAGGGAGAGTCAATAAACTTTGATTTTCAGCATTAATGTAATTATTTTGATTTTTTTCTGGCTCATTCTAGGTTAGGCTGCAGAGCTGCAATATTAGATGGCCGAAAGCAATTCAGAAACCCCGCGTCCCCAAGGACACCCGCTGCTGTTCAGAAAGTACCAGGAGAGGGGGTGGAATAAATCATTTCCTCTGATCCTGTTAGCATTGAGAATATTATGGGGAAGCACAAGCATCGCAGTGCAAACACTAGAAGGTTTCTGCAGGCAGAGGAAAAGAATAACAAAATTTCTCTGCTGTTTCAAAGGTTTACTTTAAACATCATTTCCTTTTTATGTATTTTAAAAATTGTTGTATGGGGGTTTTCCTCTTCCGTTCTGATTCTGAAAGTTCTTCCTTCCATATCATCACGCTGTTTGTCATCCAGGGATTCTCCCAAGTGCGGCCCCTGGCAGCTGTAATAGACTTCTTAATGCCTGTTGTTACTGCAGTCTGTGTTCGGTTCATTTAGCATAAATGGGCCTTGCTCCTGGGAGGTTTCCTTGGGCCTGCTGAGAAGTGGCTTCATGAATAGCCAGGTGTGCTCGGCTAGACCGACCTGCCACGTGTGAGCTGGTGACTTTCCCCCTCCCTAGAAAATACACTCTATTTAATTTTTACAATACCAGCTGATGGGGGTTTTTAAGGTGATGGCCAGTCACAAAAGGAATAAAGTAATTAAAATTTCCTAATGATGGAGGAGAGTCAAAGAATGTACTCATTTTGAGAAGTTAAACTTTGATCCGAGGAGAGGTATGTAGTTGCAAAGTTTGTCCCTTAAGCAAATATTTAGAAGATGATATGAATGTATTTACATAATTCTTTTTATTTTTTTCTAACTTTAAGGGTGGCTGACAATAATTTACGGCTGGGCTTCTCTTACTGTAAATTGTAAACCAACCTTAAGGCCTAGGCGATGGGCATTGGCTATAAATCATCATCTTCATACCAATAGCAGCAAGCAGGCCTTGACTTTCACTGTGCGGTTGGGAACATTGTTTTCTGGAAGCAAACGTTAGTTTCTAAGTTTTAGACTTCTGATCTTAGAAGGCTAGGGGACCAGTCAACGTTCCTTACTTAAATGTATTTTTATCTGAAAAGGAATTTTCAGTTTTATTTTCTCCAGTGATTTTTCTCAATTTTAGACTCTCTCTATATCACCAAAATTATCTGTCATGTCAATTAAAGACAAAAAGCAAATGAAGCCAAGGTACCAGTTGTTTGGAATTTTGAGAGCATGGGAACCTGGCACATTTACCCTTTTCCAACTGGTCATTCATTATCATCAATCACTTAGAAGGTAGAATCACTATTTTCTACCTTCTAAAAATTGTATTTCCTCCATTCAAAGCATCATAGATTTTCCATGTTTTACGGTTTCTCACAATTGATACGCTCATTTGGTGTTATATTTCTCTATGCTGTCTGAAAAGCTATCTAAGTCACTGTTCTTTCAACTTATGGCAGCTTAGTTTTCAGGATGTATTTATCCTGAAAACTACTACTACTTCATCTTTGCTGCTGTCACCCAAGTCTGGGCCACCTATGTCTCTTATTTAGACAATTGGAATAGATGTCTAACTGGCATCCTCATTGCTGTCTTACCTACTTCCAATCTACTTCCCGCATGGATGACATACTGATCTTATGAAAAGACAAATAAGATCTTGTCATTCCTGGGTTTTTAAAAAATAAATGTAAAAATTTTCAATTATAGTTGACACACAATATTATGTGAGGTTCAGGTTTCCAACATGGTGATTAGACGTTTACATAACTTACAAAGTGATCTCCCTGGCAAGTCTAGTGCCCGGCCTCAGGCAGTTGTGTTTTCTGTTAGTAGACTGAGTATCGTATGTCCCATTATTGTCAGTGATGTAATGTTCTGAAATAGGGAACAACTGGTAAAGCATCGAACCAAACAAAGTATAGTCTTCCTTTGGTTTACATGCTAGTTTCATTCTTGAAAAATTCAGTGAAAATTAAAAATGTGCAAAAAATACTTTGAATTGATAATGTAGAACAGATAATCATAAAGTGTTTTTTTGTTTGTTTGTTTGTTTGTTTGTTTGTTTTTCCTACTTACATGACTCTCTGGTGGGACATTTGAAAATCATGATGGACACGGGGCCAGTTTTCCTTGTGTGGGCCTGCCCTGCCTGTGGCAGAATACCTAGGTAGCTGGTACCCTTCAGAAAATACTAGCTGCTTTCCCCTTACAATTCCAAAATCACTGCAGGGGACTGTATCTACCATGTGAAAGCCTATCACAGGGCTCTGCATTTCCCTTTTTCACACGTAGTATACTTCTGTGTGACTTGTTCTTGGCTCTTTTACCTGATAGACTGAAGGTTCTGTGAGTCCAGGGACAACTGGACTTATTTACTGTTGTATCCCCCATGCCTCGGACAATGTTAAACACAGCAAGACTTCCAAAACTTCTTTAACTTCAGAGAGTCCCAGTCTGTATCGGTTGTCTCTGCATCTTGTCCAGTTTAGCATTTATCCTGGAGATAGATCTAGCTGCCTAGCTATGGAAAGCGTTCAGAATATGTCAGCCCCGAACATGCCATAGTGAATTTGGCATATTGATTATTTTGAATTAAAGTTACTTAAGAAACAGCAGGTGCAAGGACACTCTGACCCTGCTTGTGTTTTTGAAAGCACAAGGTAAGCCTTCCATCTGGAAGATACCCTGCTTTTACCAGGATAGAAGACATCCTTATCATCGGAGAAGGGAGATTTAGGGCCCAGAAGGCTACAACTAAAAGTTGTTAAAACTAGTGCATATCTTCCTATTTAACATCTTCTCCATTTACTCTCTGTAGTCCGAACCCCTTTGTTTAGTCAGTTCTTAACAAATTTCATGTTTCTATGTGTAAAAGGACTAAAAGCTTCCTGCTCTGTTCACTTCT
This sequence comes from Lyroderma lyra, assembly GCA_004026885.1. Taxonomy (NCBI): domain Eukaryota; kingdom Metazoa; phylum Chordata; class Mammalia; order Chiroptera; family Megadermatidae; genus Lyroderma; species Lyroderma lyra. The sequence goes on from PVJL010008321.1 coordinate 5,800, forward strand.
CTGGGTCTTTATTTTCTTATAAGAAGTTCCCATGTACATGTAGAAATTCAATAGAAATTACATTTTATTAAAGTTTGTATTTTGTCCTGTTAATCTGCCTTATGTCAGTTTAATGTTTAGGCCCAGCTGGATCCCCAAAAATGGCAAAGGAGAATTTTTCCTCTTCTGCATCTCACACACACACACACACACACACACACACACACATACACATACACACACGCACACACACACACACTTTAGCTAAAAATAACTTTATTTTTGGAAACCATTTTGGAATAGGACTATTTTCTTATGTCTGTCAGTATAATAAAATCAATTTTCCAGTCAACATGTGAATATTTTAAGAATAAAATAATTGTGTTTATTTTTAGCACTTCCTTTCAGTCTCAAAAATGTTTCGTTGGATGACAGATTATTTATAGGCCCCCTACATGTGATCCTCAGCAGCATGATCACAACGTTGTGCTTGTCATTGTCCTTTTCCTTGGCCCAAGGGAGATGCCATCTATGACTCTCCCCTCCCATTTCAACAGTATGCACTTTCCTAGTTTCTTCCCTGACTGGTGAGGACTTCTCAGCCTTGAAATGTTGCCTCTTATTTATTTGGTAGGTTTACTTTTCATTTTATGAATTGTTTTTTTTTCTCCACTATGCTTGCAGCTAAAGGAAAGTTTTAGTTTTTAAAACATAGGGATTGAATAACGTCCCTATGGAACCCTTTGGAAATCTTGTCACTGGAGGCCATGAAATTCCAGGAGAAGGAGCAACAGGCAGTTTCCTTTATCTTGGTTTGAACTTAGATCTAGGAGAGTAAATTTTACAAATTTGCACTCTGAACTGTGTGATTACCTTTCCCTAAGGCTGAAACCGTTAAGATCAGTCTTTCAAATACTCTATTTTAGCTTTGAATATAATGGCCATAAAAGCAAAACTAGACCTTACTTTACAATGAAAAATTATGTGTTATATGTTCCCCTTCTAAGATTTAATCCAAGAGAAGTTAGTGCATGTGCCTATGAAAAAGACTTATCCAAAAATGTTCATAGCAGCTTTATTTGTAAGAGCCCAAAACTTGAGAAAATCCAAATTACCGTCAGTGGGTGAATGAGTTAACAAATTGTGGTATAGTCATACTGTTGGATACAACTTAGCAAAAAATGAACAACTGATGTATATGACAATATGGATGTGTCTTGAAAGCATTATATTGACAAAAGAAATCACAAACTGAAGCATATACACTGTGTGATTGATTCCATTTATGGAAAATTCAGGAATCAGCAATATGAATCAATGGTAATAGAAGTCGGAAAAATGGAGAAATGGGGGAGACTGTTGCCTGGGAAGGGCCACAAGGGAATTTTCTGAGAATTAATTTATATCTTGTTTTGGGTAGAGGATCCTTGGGTCTATATTATACATGCAAGGAAGTCATGGACCTATACACTTAAGATCTGTATTGTATGCTGTATGTATTTATTCATCTAAGCATAGAAAAGTTTCTTTTTCATTAAAAGTAATGTGTACTGGTTTAGAAAATGAATACAAATTCAAAGAAACTAAATCATCTAGACTTGAGTCTCACCACATGAATACTTTGGTTCATTTTCTTCAGTCTTTTGTCTGGGCATGGATTCTTTGTTTTGTTTTGTTTTCTCCTGTTTATCCCTCTGTACCTCCTCCTTTTTCTGTCTCTTTTTGGCATATTTAATGTTTGTATTTAACTGGATTTCCAAATCTGGGAATTACTCCTTCTGCAGAAGAGGAAATTCTTTTGTTCATTTATGAAGTTACATAATAACAGATAGATCTTAACACTAAAAAAAAAAAAAAATCATGGATATAATTGCCAAGTGATACAGGCAGATGTAGCTAGAAAGAACTTGGGATTTGTTTATAATTTTTTTCCAAAGAAGGAAAAATACTGGCTTTTCTGTGAATACGCTTCCATGATTATCTCTAAATATTTTTGTTTCCTGCTCTTATTATTGTATTTGTAAGCAGGATTGCTGCTGTAGACACATCATTGTAAACCCATAGATATAAATTGTATTTTGTATATTTTTATATATTTAAAGGTCTTCTACAAATCTTGATCAGATCTTTTCTTACCTTCAAGAAATAGTCCTGAAGGTTTTAGTACTGGAAAATTTGGGGGGATTGTGCAGCCTGACAATTTATCATGCACCATTCTTAAATTTCATGTTGCAGCATATTAAAATTGGATCCCAGTATCCTTTGCAGCAGAGCCTTAGCACTCTGACTCACCTTATATTGAGCCAAGATGACAGAAAAATACATCATTTTTTCCTACTATGAAAGTGTTGGAAAACAAGTATGAAAACAATGGAAAAGATGTGTAGTCTAAAACAAAGCAACATAATTTGCAGTGTGAGTTGCTTAATCTGTGATGTTGTCATTATCTCACTTAGGCTCCCCAGGTGATGCAATTGCTAATATTAAAAAATGTTTTGTTTTTGTCACCTCAACAGAACGTTTTGCCTTGAGACTTACTTATTAATGCATTTCTCTCTTAAGTATGTGGTTTAGCCACAATGGGTGTACCCTTAAATAACCTTCAGGAACACCATGCATTTCTGCACTATTTCAAGAGGCAGAAAACAACAGTAAGAAGAACTTGGTACTCTGTGTTCTCTCTGTAACCAGAAGAGAAGAATTTTGTTGGAATCATCTTTATTAGAGGCAGCTGTCAGTACAGGAGTCCCCCCTGGATGAAACAAAAGGTGCTGCAGAGGAACGTACGTACAGCTAGCACCCATGAGGCCTTAGGATAAATAAAAGTGGGCAATATTAATGATGCTCATTAGCAGGTGTCACTGTTGGAGATGAAGTAAATTCCACTCCAGAGTGTTTCATATATTACACTTTTCAAAACTGTCAGTTCTTCGACTTTGATGTATGTCCACGTGAATGGTTTTAATAAGTTCTCCAGCCCTTTCTTTGCATATACCTTCAAAAATCCTGTGGAGTGGCCAGCAGCAATAGCTCAAGGATTTTTTCGCCTAATGATTGGTGCTTCCCTTGGAAAATGTAAAGGCTCAGATCATTACATTTCCACTTATGTGTGGTGCAAATATTTGTCTAAGGATTAGTTTAAAATACTGTATGACCAAGCAGATTTTATAGTTTAAAGCAATCTTCCACAGGCGGTTGCCTGTATAACTAATAGAATTATGTATGCGTAAATCAGTTTTTACTATAGAAGCCAAAATGCAGAATAATAACTTGTCAAACTGTCATTTGCAAGTGAGATCATAGATTTCATAGTCCAAATTAGGTTGTGTTCTTTTCCTTTTTGTCAGGTCATATTCTAATAACCATATTGTGCACTAAACCCTGTGATTATCCCAACGTTTGACAGATGGTAGGCTGTTAATTTGTATGTAAGAGACAGTGATTGCCAGCACCCTAACAGTATTCAACAAAATATGAAATGTCAAAATCCACTTTCTGTTACGTTTTGCTTGACTTCATTTTAGTAGGTAATGGTAGGCAAGAGTTTTAATAGCTTAGTTTATGTTAATTTTACTACTCTGGATCATTTTACTAACCACGAGAAATAGAAATAATTAAGAAAGAAGTAATTTTTCTTATTTATGTCATTCTCTCCACTTTCCCGTGGGAGTGATCATCATACTGAGGGGTTACTAACTGAAAGGGTTGCATGACAAGTGAGAGCAGACAAGATTTAACTGCTCAAAATGGAGAACAATTGTGGTACAATAGTAGCATATACTGATGTTTAGAAGAATAGTAGGGGTCAAAATAATTTAAAAGTTAAAGTTAAAAATGCATTGGCAGAGCCACTGAAAAACTATTAGCACTAATAAACAAGTTCAGCAGTGTGGCACAATATAAGATCAACATACAATAATCAACTTCGTTTTTTTATAGTAGCAATGAACAATCTGAAAATGAGATTAAGAAAACAATCCCATTTATAGTAAGAGCAAAAATACATAGAAATAAACTTAAAAGAAGTATAAGATTAATATAATAAAAATTATAAAATATTGTTGAAAGATAATAAAGAATAAATGAATGGAAAGACATTCAGTGTTTATGGATCAGAAAACTTAACATTGTTAAGATTCCAGTACTGCCCCAAATGATCCATGTTTTAAATACAATCCCTTTGAAAATCATTTATCTGATAAAGGACTTTGTATAAATATATAAAGAACTCTTACAACTCAACAATAGGAAGACAAGTAATCTAACTGAAAAATAGTTAAAAGATCTGACCTGGCATATTTCCAAAGAAGATATACAAATGGTTTATAATCACATGGAAAGATCCTAAACATCATTTATCATTAGGGAAATCAAGTCAAACCAAACGAAAACCACAGTGAGATACCACTTCATATGCACCAGAATGGCTAAACTAAAAAGAAGATAGTGTAAGTGTTGGTGAGGATATGGAGAAATCGCAGCCTCACATACTGCTAATGGGATTGTAAAATGATGCAGCTGCTCTAGAAAACAGTTTGCCAGTTCCCAAGATGATCAACATGGAGTTATCATATGATCCAGCAATTCTACTCTAGCTGTATGCTCAAGAGGATTAAAAAAATATATTTGTGTGTATGTATGTGTGTTATATCCAAATGCAGACATATACCAAAGAAATGGAGGAAGACGGTTGTGGTTGGAGGAGTGCAAGATCATTTTGAAGTGATATTTGAAATTCAAGAACGTTGTTTGAATTTCCCCCATGTTCTCCTGACTTACCATTCCTCGACTTCTGCCTATGGGGGAGCTTAAAGGATGGGGTGTACCATAGAAAACTGGTTACACTGGTGGTACTTCGGGAAAAAATTGACACAGCACGTGCAGCAATACAAGTGGACACTTCGGTCAGCGTTGCTTAAACAGTTCACCATAATCAGAAGTGTCTGGACACTGATGGTGACCACTCAGAGCAGCTCTTGTGATTGTAGAAGTCAAATGTGACTTGTATTCATCTTTTGTTACTGGTATATATTGAGTGTTAAAATTTTAATACAGTTTTTTTCTTTCTTAAAATGTGTATATGTATTTTTTGGCACCCTCTCTTTATGTATGTGTGTATGTATGTACACACACACACACACACACACACACACACGCACATACACACACACACACGCCTGTCCGGAAAAAATCCAACCATAAATGCCTGTATTTTTCATTTTACATGGATGGATACTTTCCAGACAGACCTTGTATGTATACATAGAATTTTGTACGTGAATGTTCATAGCAGCATTATAATAGCCAAAAGGCAGAAAAAACTAAAATGTCCACTTACAATGAACAGACAAACAAACATAGTAAATCCATGCAACAGAATATTATTTAACTTTACAAAGGAATGAAATACTGACATGTTACAACATGAATGAACCTTGAAAACATTATGCTAAGTGAAAGAAGCAAGTCACAAAGTGCCATGTACTGTATAATTCCATTTATGTGACAGTTCCAAAATAAGCCAGTCAATAGACAGAAGGTAGATTAGTGGCTGCTAGGGATAGGAGGGGTTAAGGGAAAATGGGGAGTGACTGCTAATTGATCCAGGTTTTTTCTTGAGGTGATTAAATGCTATAAAATTGATTGTGGTGTTGGTACACAACTATGTCAATATATTAGAAACTAATGAATTGTACAATTTAAATGGATAGATTTTTGTGGTATGTCTCAAAAAAGCTATAAGAAAAACTCACTGGCAATAGACTAGAAAAGACAGTTCATTTGTTATGTAAGAATGGTGATAATTTCCTAGACTAACAATACTGCAGTACTTAAAGAGAAAGGAATGAAATTTCTCATTCAGTAGACTCCAGAAACAGATTTGCAGAAAGTCCTTTTTAGGTAATGATTTTTCTTGCCACATCTGAATGCTAAAGATCTTTCTTCTACGTTATCGTAACTGTTTAGAAATGTCAAATAACCAAAGGTTTTCGAATTGTGCAATCAAAACATCGCATGCGTAATAAACATGCACTGTATGTGTTATATACCATGTGTATTATACTAATACATCATACATACATATATGCGTACGTTTTGCATAAATATTAGAAACTTGCACCACATTGGACTCATGACTGCCTTTTCTTTCCCAGTAATTCTTCCCAAGGATTGTGTATTTTTTATCTTACTTTTCCCTGTTAATTGGTTGGATGATTTCTATCTGTTAAGTATTTCTTTTATATAGAATGAATTGTTGAAATGATGTATTATGATCATTTGAAGGCCAGGTGGGGTCTTTTCCCTCAAAGCTGAAACATCATGATTGGTTAGGCTGTTAATTTTGTCATTTTGCAGGAAGTGAAGGGCAACAGCGCAATTGAGAAACAAATATGAAATTTACGAAAGTTAAAAAAATGCCTTGGATTTGGTAAAGAAACGAAATTCCTAAATACATTATTACAAGGTGTATGAGGGCTGTCCGGAAAGTATCCAGCCATGTAACTATTCTTGTTATGTGGACAACGGCTGGATTTTTTTCTGGACAGCCCTCGTATATTATTAATCTGCATTAAGGTAGTGGGGAAAAAAAGCTTAAATTCACATTTTTTTAGTCTTTTAGGAAGTTAACATTTTGGGTTTTGTTTTTTTTTTTTTTTGCTAAGCTTCAGAGATCTATTTTTTCCCTCTAAAATATGGTCTTTAAAGGCTAAAGCCTAATTTTAAATGTTAGCAATTACTTTGATGTGTTTGGAGCACCCCTTTTGACATAGTATGTTTTAAGAAAGTCTTAATGAAAAAAGTCAAAGCCTTAATGAAAAAAAGTTAATTTATAGAAAATTTATGGGATAATTTTTTATTTTAAAGAGATTTAAATGTTAGAGCATAAATACTATTTTTTCCTTTTAATGTCATTTGTCGTGGTTGCATGATTTCTCATATTGTTGCACCCTGAGGTATTGGAGCAGAATACAAGAACTTCAGAGACGAGCTGGAGCATCTCTAGCCCACTCATGTGAGAGGAAGAAAAGGTGACAGTGGGTTAGGACCCGGCTGTGTTTTTTCCCACTTCAGTAGGAGGGCCCCGTTCAGACACACCATTGCCTTGATTCATTTTGCATGTGGTTCTCAGGAGCACGTCCATATATTGGGGTGGGGGGAGATAAAAGGTGGAAGTTTAATGCTAAGGCTGCTTTTGACTCTGTAGACTCCACTTGTATCAGGAAGAAAAGGGACCCAGAGGACAGAGCGACCTGATATTTTCTGTCCTGAGGAGTGAAACCAAATGGGAAAGAAGATATAATCAGAACCCAGCACCATTCTATTTCAGCACAGCATGTGATTCTTGGTTCCAAAAAAGTTTTTTTAAGAGAAAGCATTTTAAGATAATAGTCTTCATGAACCATTTCTGTGAAAAGCGAGTGAAGCTTTGACTCCCCCTGATAAATGGTTTTGTGGATGGAAAGGTGCTGAGAGCCTGTGGCTGGGGAGGTGGTTTGGTCCTTGCTGGGGGGGTTTGTATAGTGTGTGTGTGTGTGTGTGTGTGTGTGTGTGTGTGCGCATGCTGATCTGCACAAAACCTGAATAGTAAACCAGGCTGACCTAGAGTCGTCCTGGTGTTGCAAATTTGCCGCAAAATGTAACCTAGCAAGCTGTGGCTGGGAGCTGGGTGAAAGCTTGGTGAGAGTCCTTAGGGAGCTGGAGGCTGCTCTGGGTCAGTCAGCTGATGAAGCTGGAAATGAGCCCTAGTGTTGACCGAATCTGGGGAATACAAAGCAGAGAATATCAATTTTTAGTTATTAGTATTATTTGTGTTTGTTTTGCCAGAAAATGTTAAAAGCCATGTCCAAGTTACGACTTCCTTCTGTTTCTGAGACATTCTGGCTGCTTTGGTGGAGTGGCTGGGAGAGAGTGCTTGGCATTGACATTCAAATGAACGTATCCGATATCTCTGGGCTACAGAATTTCCTTATCTGATATTGGCACAACAAGCAGCTCAGAGGTATTTGTCTGTATCACTCTAGTCCCTTTATGTGCTGACTTTTGAATGAAAGGAGCAGACAACTAAGACTTCTGTTTAAAAAGGAGAAGTCCTTTATCAGCATCTCTGAAGCTCCCAAGATTGGGTACATTCTACTTGGATAAAGTGCCACAGTAGGTGGAAGGAGGGAAGACAGACTTACACGTTTCCCTGTGAGCAAGCAGACCTTTGTTGTCTCTATTAAAAATATCCCTCCAGGCAGGTGGCCCTGTGCTGAGTGATACCTGGGAGAGTGTCTGCTTCAAAGAAATCACAGGGAATTTCATGGGTCCCTAAAACACCTTAGGCTGTTTTGAGAAATGTGAAAGGAGATCAGATTGCTATACGGAGGGTGCTCAGTGTGTTGAACAAATTCATCCTCAAATTTTGAAACTCGAAACTTTGGCAATTATGTTAATAAAGACAAGTGATCTGATTGACATCAACATATGCATTCTGTTCACTGTACCTTTCTGTACTTCCCACCTGAGGGCTGTGATTCAGATTCCATATGCATTTAAGACTTTCATTAGATAAGAATGACATAGACTTATCATTAGCACGTACTATTTAAAGTAGAAAGTGACATTTTAAAGTAATGATGCTCCCTAGTGTCTCAGTGTAAAATACTCTATTTTTAATTATCCGGTATGCTGTGTAAGTCAAAATATTATTTTGTTATTAATTTGTGTTTTTATTAGTGTCAGTGGTGGTGATGACCAACAAGGTAGGACGTTCTTCGAGGTCATTGGTTCCCAAGCGGCGGCGTGCGTACCCCCGGGGGTTCTTGCCGGACTGTTCAGGGGTCTGCGAAACAATCAGTAATGGCGACAAAACAAAGTAAAAAAATGCAAAACATTAGTTATGAAACAGTAAATGTTAAGTTTGAATCACCACTAATGGAGACATTTAGATCACATTAGCAAATGATGATTGCTGAGGGTGTGGCTATGAACCCTTCCCCCAAACCGCTCTTCTACCAGTCATCACCTACAGTTTCAGAACCATCCATTTGCAGCATTTCTAGAACTTCCCCAAACATCTGTAGCCAGACTGTTTGAAAAGTTTAGTTATTAACCGAGTAAAAGTAAGTGCCCTTTTGAAATAGTTTTGTTTTTAATTTAATGTTTAAATACTTGATCATCATTATCAATATTTAACTGTTATGAATATTATAAAAGCAGTTTGTACTTTTAGTGTAGTCATTTTTCTTTCCTAACTTATGACCTCATTTCCACTATTTTACATTAAGACAGGCACTGAACCAAAGTGTAATAAGAAACAGGTGTTTTAAAAACAAGGGGTATAATTTATAGAAATGGGTTTAAAAGGGGCGCACAAGTGGGGAAAAGTTGGGAACCAGCGAGACCACCAAGGGCTTTGGGCTCTGATGGCACTCATATCCAGGGTGCATCCATGCATTCTTGTGTTCAGTGTGCACTTGGATGGCGTGTTTTCTACTTGTTGACCTCTGTGCTGGGTGCTGGGGGGGTCACTGGTTACTAGACTGCAGATGGCTCCAGCCCTTGAGGCCTTGCCCCTTTGCTGTGAGTAGGATCAAAGCTGCTCTTTTGCGTGCTCAGTAGCAGCAGAGTGGATGACACATTCACTGCTGGTTGTATATGCACCTTCACCTGCTGCAAACTGTTGTATAGTCTTAGTTGATAAGGGTAATGCAAGAAAGGGTCTCCTTACTCATTCTGTACTTTTCCTCACATTTGTGTCTTGTTTGTCAGCTAACTTTGGATGATAAATTTTATGACCTAGAGCTGTGTCTCCTGCTTCAGTTCTCTGCTCTGTAGTTTATTGATGCTTTCAAAATGCTCATTCCCTTCCCTCTGTCTCCTCCATAACCCCCCTAAGTAATAATAGCACTGAGCTACTGGTTCCAGTGTTTACACTGAGTCAGTCATACCCTCAAATGTCAGTGGGCCTTGTGTTTTGGGCCCTGTTGTGAAAATGTGCAAACTTAGCCAGCTGTCATTGCCTACAATAGTCTATAGAAAGCAGAGTCTCCTTACATTAAGCGTATTAATTTCTAATGGCTTTTAGCCCCAGAGGAAGCCAAGAAGTGGCAAATGGCTCAGCCCTCACCCAGCTGAGAAGAGGAGACACACGTCTTTCTCTGTTGACAGAAGCTACGTAGGGACTCTCAAGAGGAGATCGGGGTTTGAACATGGATGAACAATGCGAAGAGTTTTTACACAAAAGCTGGAAAGAGGAAGAGGAGTGTGCTCTTTTTGTGCTAAACTTGCCTGGTTCTCACCCATGTTCTTAGTCGTAAAAGCAGACAGATACCATTTTTGTTGGTGTCATTGTTGTTGTCATGGTCATCATAGTGATCCTCATAGCTATTGTTTATTAAGCATAAAAATCCCATGAAATAAGTGCTTCTATTATTCAAATTTTATGAATCACCAAACCAGTTAGAACGCATGCTTACATACCTTGCCTAAAGCCACATAGCTGGTCAAGCGACATAGTCAGGACTCCCACCTGGGACGGGCCGTCCCCAAAGTGCTCTTGGTACCTATACCATCTCTCATTATCTTTTATTCTTTTCTGTGTCCTTTCTTGTACGAACAGGTGTTAAAGGTCTTTAACCTCATAGATGCTGATGAGCTAAATATTCAGGTTGTCTTTGATCTTTGAGTAAACGCTGCCATTTTCTGAGTATTTTCTAAGATGAATTTTCTAAAAGTGAATTCCAGGCCTTCCACTGACTGTGCTCAACGATGGTGACTGACTTGAGGCTGCTTTTGTTAATTCAAATCCTCTTAAAGTACCGGCATTCCTTAAAGCAGTGTGCCATAAACCCTACTTGGATGATTACAGTGCCGCATATACATGAGCCCGGATTCACCATTTGAAATGAGATTGCTCTTCATGCTACAGCAAATTTATTGAAGTGTCTATTATATGCTCACCCTGCTATTCAAATTCTTAAATCCTGGCTATTTATTTATTTTCCTGCTTGCTTCTAGGAAGGATTGGAGGAAGTTGCTAGTATATTTTATTTATCACTGAGGGCTAAAAATTCAAATTATGAAAGAGAGCAGTGATGAGGTGTTGATACTAGTCCTGAAATTGATTTTGGTAAGCACAAGTAATGGTGATTTAGAGCCTGGAATTAGAGAGTTCTTGCTTTGAATATCCACCAGGTTACTTGCTGTGTGACCTTAGACAAGGCTAATGGCTTTGAGCCCAGATTTCTTGATCTGGGAAAGAGGAGAATTGGTAATAAAAGTATCTGATCACTGTGAGGATTGCCTGAGATAATGCTTATCACACACGTGACACAGTGTCTGGTGCCCGGAGCCTGTGAAATAAATGTGGTGACAGAGGAGGTGGTGAAAGGAATAGGCAGACACTCTGCTTCATTTCTTCAAAGGAAACCTCACTGGGGAGGTCGCTATCTGAATCTGATTAACTTTTGGGTGGGTGGGTACAGAGCCTGCCATGGAACACCAGTGCTCACATGTGTCCGCACAAATAGTGCAGAGACGATGATTGGTGGTTTAAAATTAGGGAAAATAAATTGACAGCAGGCATCATGGGCAAGCGATTTGGGTTTAACACGGGCTCTGCTGCCTTCAGCTCACGTGATCTTAGGCAACTGTCCTAACCTGTCCCAGCCCCAGTTTCCTCTTCTGTGAAAAGATGCCCGCAGGGTGCCCCGCCCCACGCTGGGCTGTTTTGAGAAACATGTAAGATAATGTCTGGTGAAGGGATTCTGAAGTTTCCTGGTCCCTAAATCTTGTTTTTTTGTTGAAGAGGTTACACTAGGATAGAAAGAAGTTTGATGTAGAGCTGCAGGTGGAACTTTATTTATGGGCCAGGTTAGAGCCCAAGGTTATGGGAACTTTCTTTTTATTGTAAAGATGCAACTCCCCTAGCCTATCTCGTTTACTTGGAAATTCTAGAATAGCAGTGTAACAACGTGAAGTCAAATGGTTAATTTTCTTCGGAGTCTTGCTTTGGTTAGCAGCCTCTGCGCCTCTGTTCTTTAAGCCCTGGCAGTGAGGGGAAATCCTCGTGTGACAATGGCGTTGGTGGGGATTAAATCTATCCAAGTAGCAGATGGATGGGAGCTGGTGAGGGTCAGCCCCAGAAGTGGGCCACCTTAGCCGAGAGAGAAGGATATGCTGGCTTCAAGAAGTTCAAGCCATGGTGCTCAGCAGCATACTGCAGGGAAGCACTAGCTGCACGTGGTGTGGTCTGTTGCGCCACCGTCGTTCTTGTCAGTGTCCCCACCATTACCATTATGCATTTATGAAGTGCCAGCATGCAGAGCTCCCTTAGGTGCTGTTGCAGGCAGGTAGGCAGCTGCATACTTTAAGTAAGAGGCTTGCGCAGGGCTGTGGGGTGAAGGGGCCTGGCAGCGATGCAGGCAGGGCAGGCCCACAGCGGGGCCGCACACGTGGGTGGGAAGGTGGTTGGCAGCAGAGGAGGCATTTGTCTGTGGCATCAGCTCAGCCTCTGGTCTCTTTCTCTGTAGCCCCCAGTGCTCACCCTCAAGGGTGGACCCCAGCAGTCCCATTTGTCCTGTGTAACTTGGCTCCCAAGGCCATGCCTAGGTGAGTCAAGGATGCACAGTTGACTCAGGCTGGGCCAGTCAGTTTGTCTTTCCCAGAAGTCGAGCTCGGGATGAAGACATAGCAGATAGACTGAGTAGGTAGGTCAGCTTGGGAGCTGCGGAAAGTCATGTCTTAGATCAATCCATCAGTCCTCATTCAGTCCTCTGGGGTTGTTCCTCTTCTTATTTCCATTTGCTTAAAGAAGAAACTGAGTCACAGACAGGTGAAGTAATTTGCCCAAGGTCATATAGCTGGGTGGTGGCAGAGCCAGGCACGAACCTAGGTGGCACGAACTTGTGCTGTTAGCCGCTATCCAGCTGTCTTTCTGGGAGAGGAGAGGGAATACAGCAGGCATGTGGAGAGGTGCAGGTTAAATTCCTGTGAGGCTGCAAGGAGGGAGAGGCGGGGAGGCTAAGACCGATGGACGGAAAGAGCCACTGCCTTGGTTCTGCGCCTTTCCGGCTTTAGGGCCCAGACCTCAGTGCCTGCACTTCCTGCTGCTGGGCTTTGAGAAGTAGCTCTGTGTCCTTATAAATAAATACCCCGTTTTGTGCACGAAGTGGTTTTAATGGGTGTCTGTTACTTGTAATCCAAAGAGTGTTGGCGACGTGACCACATTGCCACAGTTCATTAAAAGAAAGGCTATCGGTACTGACTACCCTTCCTTGCATCCATTCTGACACCATTAAAGACGGTTTTAGGGGAAAAAGGAAAACCACCTGCAGAATCCCAACACCCAACACCACTGTTTTCATTTTGCACGTTATCGTCTAATTGTTCTCAAACATGCCTATTTTCGTACAGGGTGACAGTCCATCTACATATCATTTTCACTTCCCAGTAGATCAAAAAGGTTTCCTAGCTTTCTATGCTGTCCTCTCCTAATTATTATAACAGCAGGATGAAGACACAGATTTTCTGATTACCCGCACTGCCCCAGGCAATGCATTCCGTCCGTTCTGGTGAAGCAAGGATGCGCCACCTTAAGTTCACTGTTTCTGAGCACCCGAGGGTCTGGTATCCTACTTCTGCTGAAGTAGTTAACCTACACATTTTAAAGCATGTGGGTGTGCTGTTATTATTTTATGAAAGATATATTTAGTTTTTTGAGCGTCTGTCAAGGATTTTCTAACCCCTTTCTTCTATTCTCACTGTCCCCCTTCCCCACCCCCATCATAAATGTTTGTGGCTAACAAGCGGCCACATCTTCCTGTGCTGCTTGCCTGTTCACGCCCTGCTTACCTAGCGTCCTTTCACATCTTATGCACCAAGTACTCGGAGAGGTATTGGATGGGTGACCATAAACAGGCTCCAAATCAGTCTCTTGAGCGGAGTTAATTTGATTATGAAACATTATCTTGACTGTGGCACATGTCCAGTTGTCATCTTTTTAATGATACCAGCCTCCGCAACCTAAACTGATTATAAACCAGCTCCACCTCAGGGACGGCATCATTGCCTACCCAGCCTCCCGCACCGTGCCAGTGATGTGATCACATCTGCTTTCCCTTCCTCTGGCTTTCTGTGGGTATTGTCTGTGTCATTCTCTCTCCCTCCCTGCTCTTGTGTTAAGGAGAATAAGGGTGATTGCCCAAAATTGCTCTTTAAATGAAATTTTCCCTCCTACCTCCAGCATGATCAAGAATCTTCAAATTAAAGATGTAAATAATGATGCAATCAGATTGACATTTTGGTCTGTAATGAGTTTAAAGTCTTTAGATGTTTTAGTTTTGCCCCTTTATGATGCTTTGTTGACTTAATTTTAGCTCCTTGGTTTGGGTAGGATTTTGTAGTTGGTTTTTGCTCCAGTCTCCATATCCAAAAAGTCCTATTTTCTTTATTTCTGGCCTTGTATATTTGCAGAAAAGACATTGATCAATTGGTATAAATAAAAAAAATTTAAAGGGGAATACGACATGGCCCTCATCCTGCAGGAGGCATTATTTTTATTTATTGAGTTATTTAAGTCCTAGGTGTCAGTGGAAATGGCAATTTAGGCCTGGTCATTTGGAAAATCTAGATTTATGTTCTGAACCTATGAATCTTTTATGGGAACTTAGGCCAAATACCTTAACCTTGTGTATTTATAAAATGCTTTATATAGTGTTTTATAAAACACTTTTAAAGATATTTCATTTGAGCCTCATATTGGGCTAGTGAAGTTTTTTCTTTTAACGATGAGAATCCTGACACACAGAGGGTGGTGTCCCAGCTGGTCACAGACAGAGCTTTCTGTGGCCCTTGGTCTGCTGATTCTTGTCTTCCTTGTTCAGCTGTCTCCCTGCTTGGATCTATTGTAAGTCTGGATGCTTTCCATAAGCACAGCTTGTTTGAATTTCAAACTCACTTTTATCCTGCACACCCCTCTCTCTAACTCTCATGTGTGTGAAGTTCACCTGCCTTCCTAACTTACGCCTTCTTTATTTTGTCCCACTGTTATTCTTCTTCTTCTTATTATTTTTTGAAAGGGATAGGGGCAACTTAACATTTGTTCTTTTCCAGTCTTCCTCTTTTTAGATTTCCCCTGATTCCTGTGAACAGTGATAATGGGAAGTGACTAATGAGCAAATAATTTCTTTCATTTTTGCCTTGTTTAGAGGCGTGCTGTGAGTTCTGAACGGCTGACTCTTTGGGGAAATGGTAAGAAAATGGAATTGAGAATTTTATGCACAAGCCCTGAGATCTGAGTGGAGGAAGTCTAGCACAGAGCAGCGGACCTCACGAGTAACACGACATGTGGAGTTACAGGAAGTGGCAGGCACAGAGGTTCTTTTTTGCAAAGGAAGACGCCTTCCTTGGACACACTAGAAATACAATCTTCCTTCTCTGACTTCCCATTAACATTTCTTTATATCTTTCTTATGGCTTGCATTGCTTCTTAAACTGTATGGTAGATATTTTTATGGTTACCATTTCTCTACTACAGTATGGTTTTGTTCTGTTTTGTTTTGTTTTGGAGAAGAGGAGTGTTGCCTGATGGGCTTTGACAACTCCATCCGTGGCACCTTGCGTGCAGGCTGAATGTGGTGGTTAACAAATAGACGTGTGTACACATTGCTGGGGTTTCCGGAGACGTTCTTCTTTATGCAATCCTGTTTCATTTGAATATTTTGTAGTAAGCATGATTTACTGTGCAATCGGTGGGGGTGGGGGGGGAAGTAAGGATAGAAAGGTTTCCTGAATGACTAAATGGGTAAATGAATGATTAAGAATTCCAGGCTGCTAAGGAAATCCGAAAGTAAGATATCACTTACTGAATATCTAAAGCACGGGTTTCCCAGGCAGCGTAACATTTTTCACACTTACAGCCCTAATTACTTTCTGCAGCATCTTGATGAGATGTGAGAGAGCCAAAGTTCAGGTCTTTCTCCTCCCGAATCTATGCAGGTTCTCAAAGCCTCAGAGAGTTTACTTTTGGATGTATTTTTGGGTCCAGGTATTCACAAACGGCTTTGAGACAGCAGAGAGGGCATTCACCTGGTTGAACCCTGTGGTGTGAAAAAGTGACTTCATGGTTTCTCTTGGGCTGCTGAGTGGAGCCAGTTCATTGCGGGATTCTGGCTCCTTCATTCCTGAGCTCAGACACACTCTGACGTTCCCACCCATTTGAGTTCCTTCATCTCTATGCAGCCTGTCACCAGTCAGTCGCACATTCTCATTATTTCAGGTTTCCTGGAGCCAGAACAAAAACCAGGCTGAAAAAGAACATGCCTGTGTTTAGATGTCACAAGTCACCTTTTTTTTCCCCTTCATTGTCAGCAACTAGAATGACTTTAACATTGGCAGCCTCTTACTCCAGATCACATGGTTTGAACGTTTGCCTCTATGTCTTGTCTTAGATTGGGGCTGTCATGTTAGAGATGAACACACAGAACATTTCTAGAAAATGCTAAGATGGCAGATGCTTTCCAAAATCAGTACTTTGATTGCAGGATGTCATTGTCTTTTTGATTCAAGGGTATTGTTTATTTACAATTACTGGAGGCTGTGAGACTTTGAGGGGATTGCAGATCCTCTTATGTGGCGTGACGTGTGCGAGTCAGAGCCTTACTCGACCTCCCTGCACGTGCTCCTTTGAATTCATGGAGGTCACAGAGTTTGGAGCTCAGTGTTTTCCTAAGAAGAGAATTCGGGTAGGAAGCATGTACAGGGCCTATATTTCTGTATGCCAGTAAACCTTCTGAATGACTTTCAAGTTGAGCATTAGAGAGGAAGAAAAACAGGTAGTAGATAACCTTGATTCTTCCAGAATAAACATTGACAATTTTACAAAAATACTAACCTGTTATTTTTTACAAGGTAAGTGTTTCCCTTTTGACAGCCTGCAGCGTTTATTATTCTTTTCAATCTTGTACATCAGTTGAAATCCCAGTAGTGCAGGGTTCGAAATCAACAAACTAAAGAGGTCTCAAATGACGGCTGCTGCTGTTTGGGGTAATTAACTCTTTGGCACACAGAGAGAACACCCAACCAGGACAGGCCCACATGTGACCCAGGCTAATAGGACAGCCTCATGGAGTACATGTAGCTGATGGAATACCTGGGAACACATTTCCGCTCTGGAGAAACTGTTGCCTATAAGTCATTGCAGGTTAGATCAAGAAAAAGTTAGGGAAGAATGAGGACGTTTATGTGTTCCCCACCACCTTGGATTGTGGTCCGTTATATCTTAACCCTTCTGACAGGTTTTAGAGATACTTTTATCTTTCCTTATAACTGGGGGAATAGAGGACTGGGCGTGGTAAGTAGTATGCCCACTTACACACGTAACTGGCAGAACCAGGGTTAGAGTCATGACTGTTTCACTTCAAAATTGTAGGTTTTCCATTTATTCCTTCGCCTCACACTGTCTGCTGTGACTATTACATTTAACAAATAGGTCCTGGGAAGTCTTTCTTTTTCAGTTGGAGTTTATCCCTTTTTATTTTCTAATTATTGTCTATTTTGTCCATAATGCCCTTATATTAAGTCATTTTATTGATTTTTCTTTAAAAAAATTAAAATAAAAAAATTAATCATATGACGCTTTGTGAATCCCTTTCCTGGTGTCATACCACGTCCATAGGAAGTGTTCAGTAAATACCTACTGACACCTTGACTTTAGCCCAGTGAGATGAGGCTGACCACACATATCGTTTGAAACGGGACAGTACTGTTGTCTTCTGTCCCCTTTAAAACGGGATGTCTGGTCAGCCTATTCTTAAGCCACTGTGGTGTTCAAACTTGGGTGGCGTCAAAATCACGTGGGGGCTTAGTCAGACAGACTTCGGAGGCTCATCTGTAGCATTTCTGATTCAGAAGTTCTCTGCCGATGCTGCTGTTCTGGGGCCACACTGTGACAACAACTGGGTTTTGTTAGGATGGGTCTGGCCTGTCCATACCCCAAACGCGGAGGCTTGTTTGGAGATAAGGGCTGGGAAGACTCCTGATCTTGGGGAAAGCACCACCTGCAAGTGGTTTTACAGTCGTGGTGCTTGCTGAAAACCACATAGAAGAGGCTGGAGATAACTTTATTTTTCTTTATGGATACATGCACAGATTTGAAAGCTTGATATAATCACAACGATCGTTTTCTTTGTGAGAGGCAGAGTAAGGTTTGGCTTGGCATGTTAACATCTTTGCTTCTCTGGAGTCGAACATAACTGGGCCTGAATTTTAGCCCTGCCACTTGTTGGTCCTGGAGCTGCAGCAGTGAATAGCTGGGTGAGCTGGGAGTGGCGGTCGGCCTTTGAGCCTCTCCTGCAGAAGGAGCGTCTTTTAACCATTTCTAAAGGTGGTAAAATGGTGATTTCTAAGACTGCAGTTGGAAATTAGCATCTGCAGCATGAAAACAAGTGCCTGGCGCCTTTAACCACAGTAGCCCCAGCCCTGGCTCTATTCATTGAACATAAGACTTGGCTAAGCTCAGGATCCTCGTCATTTACTTAATTCTCTGAGTGATAACTGTCTGTCCAGTTATTTTATCTGTAAAATGGGATTTGTAATACCTGCTTCACACTCTTGAGGGGACTGGAGATGATTATGTATGTATAGGGCCTACTATATTGCTTGATACTTGGTCAATATTGAATATTGCTGTTACTGTTTTAAAAATACTCTTCAAAGAATAGTGCTCCTCCCATCCATGTTCCCCTTCCCCCACCCCCACCCCGAAAATTCTGACTGCTCCACCATCCTCCCCCTTCACATACAACTCTGGTCTAGAACAGGGCACATTTGACTATGTCATTTTAAACATTTTAACCTGATAGTTTCATTGTTCACAGCTTGAAGAAAAGATAGTTGGTTGTTAGTTGTTTGCCGGAATGATTTCTGTAAAACTTTGAAAAGCAGTAACCCATTTTAAGCCACTACTGGAGTTGAGTGGTTTGATTTTCGGTGTTTTGGAGGCATCACTTCTGGGTTCCTCCTGCTTGATTGGAAACTTGTACATTGTCCATTGCATTATTTACAAACTCTTTATGGAGAGTAATTGTGCATTTATAAGAAAAATTGAATTAAAGTGAACAAGAATCTTTTTTCTTCATCCTTTACTTTATTTTTGACTAAAATTATTTTTGAGGTTTATTGTGTCCTAAGTTTTCAAGCGTTCGTGTGGCTAATATGAGGTACTTTCAGCTTTTCTTGTAGTGAAAATATTTTGATTGAATAGATTAAAATAACAACTTGTTCATGCATTCAGATGTATTAATTTTTTTGCTTTTTGTTCAGTAAAAGAAAAAAATGCCAATTGAAATACTATTTCTTAAATGCAAGTAATTTCTTATTCCTGCGTATAAACTAGTCTTTCATCAATCAAGGTTGTTTTTTTCTTTTTTTCCAGTTTCTTTGACAATTCCAAGGGGAAAACCTTCCTTTTGTACCACATTAACCTCAAACTGTATTTATATTAAACAATATTCTTTGGAGAACAAAAGATTTGGTATACTTAGTGAATTATGTACCCTCCTAGAGGCACTGTAGACTGTTAATGCTCAGTGGAACCCAGCAGTTGTAACTGATGAAACATCAGTGTGTAGGCTATAAAATAAAAAAGAAGTAATTGGAGACATGTTGGGATCTGGCAAATGGAAAACACTAGCAGATGCAGAACTGAAAAGAGAAAAGAAAGTTTAAAAAATCACATTTACTGGAAGAGGAACTGCACAGATGGATGGTAGAAGTTAACATTTCATTCAGATAGAAAGTGGATTAGAAATTATATTTCCGTTTCTAGTACTTAAAAGAATGCTTGAACTTTCACAATAAGCCATATAAAAAAACTACTTTTACATCATCCACATATACCTAAGAAGGATGTTTGTCAGTTTTCATTTTTTTAAAACACAGTTCAGACATTGCGATAGTCAAATTGTACCTGTTTTAAGAGGTGATTATATGAGGTCAGACAAGTAATTTCGTGAACTCATCCTAGAAAACGTGCCGTATACCTCATTGCTGAATCATCATTATGGTCACCTTTGAAGCATTCCCCTTGGGGAGCTGTGCACCAACGCCAGTGCCTAATCCATCCTTCAAAGCAATCTTGGAATTCTTTTCCTGGATTGGCCACCAGAGCTGTTGTCCTACCTTGCCAAAATTATGACACCTTATCGAGTGTTTTGTGTAGTGCTGCCCATGTAAATGCATGGTGGCAAGTTTGTGAACTTAATTGTCGGATTTTGGGTACGGCGACAGCTTTGATGGCCATTCCAGAAAAAGAGTTTCAAAACTGTTTTGAAGGTTAGACTAGGCACTGGTGTCAGTGCACAGCTTCCCAAGGGGAGTACTTTGAAGGTGACCATAGTGATTCAGCAATGAGGTGTGCAGCTCTTTTTCTAGGATGAGTATGTGAAATTCATTGTCTGTCCTTGTATGCATCTCTTCTCAACTCCCTGTTAGTGATAACATGTTGATAGCTTGAGACTAGCCTGGGTGAAAGTATTTACACAGATTTTTTTGTCAGGATGGCAGAGTAGGTAAATGCTATGCTTCCTCTCTCTCACAATCGCATTGAAAATACAACTAAAGTACAGAACAACCATCATTGAGAATCACCTGAAGTCTAGTTGAACAGAAGTCCTACAACTAAGGACATCCCGAAAAAGCCACCTTGAAACTGGTGGGGCAGAAATGCAGAACAAGCTAGTCCCACACCCACATGTGGTAGTTAAAAACTGGGACGAGAGGGTTTCCCTGGTGGTGTAGTGGCTAGACTTCGGTGTTCTCAATGCTGCGGCCTGGTTCGATTCCCAGCCAGGGAACCACCAAAAACAAAAAACAAAAAACAAACTAAAAACCAACCAAACAAAACTGGGATGGATAGTTCTACTACAGAGGTACCCCCTGAGGAGCGAGGGGTCCCAGCCCCACACCGGGCTCCCTAGCCCTGGGTTCCAGTGTTTAGGAGAGAAGTCTCCATAACTTCTGGCTGTGAAAACCAGGGGAGATTGTGGCTGAGTAAGACGGAAGGCAGCTGGAGTCCTAGGTGCTCTTCTTAAAGGGCTTGAACATGGACTGATTTATGGATGGACTCATTTGCTCTGAGCTCCAGCTCTGGGGCAGCAGCTCGAAAGGCGCCAGAGACACAGTGAGGGACTGAGTTGTCTGGCTTGAGGGCGAGGGCTGGAGCAGCAGTTTTCTCCCAGAGAGAATTGTTGGCAGCAGCCATGTTCTTTTATTGAGCCCTCCCCGCTCCCAGAGAGCAGAGATAGGCGGCCGCCATATCTGATTGTCCATCAACTTGGCTACCTTTTGTGCTTCAAGTGAAAAATGACCAAAGCACCAAACCTAATCAGAAAATCTGTGGAGGTATAGACAGAAGTAAAGGAAGTATTTTGTGAAATGGGATGACCTTCTGGGCAAGAACAACAAAAATATAGTGGCTAACATTTATGGAAAACTCAATCTATATCCATTGTTCTTCCCAGAAGTCCATTGTTCTGTGGGTGGTATGTATAAGAAGCTAAGCTCTCAGGAATGACCCGGCTGGTCATCCATGGACACTGCTGATGAGAGGAGAGCCCACTGGGAGAGAAGGCCGCTAGTAGGATCATGGCCATGGAGACAGGTGAATTGTGACCATCTGCTTAAATATAAAAACAGATACAGATTTGGGGCTGGTGACTTCATTGACCTCTAAGAAGGCAATACTATTCTTCCTTGCCAAATGGAAACAAAGATCCCCAATAAGGGATCTTCCCTGGTCAGCATTCATCCTCTAGTGGGCTGTTTCACAGTAAATGAAACTTGCTGACCGCCTCCGGTACTGTTGATGGGGCCAGTGGGACTGGGATCAAATTTATCATTAGTAACAGGAATAAATTCTCCTTGAAAACGGGATATCAGAGATGATGATGATAATAATTAATAAATGAATGACATTATTGAGCCTTTAGCATCTTCAAGATATGGTTCCATGTATTTAACATTTAATTTCACACGAGAATTAAATTCTGACACGCGAGTAGGCACAATGAATCCTGTTTTGCCAATGAGGGCACGAACACACAGAGACTCGAAGTTACTTGGTCACTGGAAGGCGATGGAGTTGGGGGTTGAGCCCAGGTAACCTGGCGCCAGAGCCCGCATCCATAATAACCCTGTAGGGGTGGGACAGACTAGAGGTGCTGTGAAAAGTGATATATTAAAAATGTAGACAGCAGCCAACTTATATGCCGGGGACTTGTCTCTGCTGGCCTGGATTTTGGACAGAGGGTGACTTGTAGATGATCTAAGTTTCAGTTCTAGGCCCTGGAGTCAGAATAGTTGCAGCTCGCAGAGTCTTCCCTGGTAAACACAGGCCTTTCCGGCTGCGCTGCTGCCTCAGACTGTAGGGAGTGTCCGCTGAGGCCAAGTTCCCCGGACCTTCAGGAAATAGAGAGACCGGGGGAGATGAGCAGTAATTGCCTGGCATTAAGTTGAGACCTTCTGTGTGAAAGGCATGTGAAGATAGGCCTTCCCGTGACTTAATGAGCCTTATCACGGGCCTTCAGCTTTTCTGAATAAATCTGGAGGTAATAAAATGTTGGACCTTGCTTTCAAACCAAATTATACTGGAGCATCATTTTGAAAGACCTTTGGAACAAGTGACTGCAAGGTTTTTTTCTCCACCTCCCTGAAGATAGAATTAGTTTCTCCTTATGAATGAGAAACCAGAGTAATTTTCAGAAGATGGCCAGTAAATAAAAGTATTTCATGAAATGGAACAGAATATGATTTGTGAAAACGAACTCAGAGGAGCATTACATCTTGTTTGTCATTCATGGCTTTGCTCATTTTTTCAGCAAATATATTCTAGAAGCTCCTGACTGATGCCGGGCACTGAGCTGGGCACAAGTGACACTGCAAAGAACCCCATGATGCAGGGGTCCTAGACAATTAGCAAGTTGGAAAGCAAAGAGTGCATAATTAGAGCTTTAGAAACGTGCTAAGAAGGTAATCACAGGGAGCTGTACTGGGAAGCTCTAGCTAGGTCAAGAACACCCACCCTCTCAGAGGAGGTGATGTTTCACTGGGGTCACCTTGGAACCACTCATCAGATAAAATGATCAGTTAACAAATTATATATGTTTGTAGAACTGTCTCTTTTAGTGACAGTGCTTTCAGCCTTTTTGTATAGTTCTGTCCCTGTTTGCATTCCTGTGCCCGGTTACATCCTCTCTGTAGTATCTGGGGACGCTCGGGGATTTTTAAAATACAAAATGTGAGGGCTGTCTGGAAAAAACCCAGCCATAAGTGCCTCTGTTTTTCATATCACATGGCTGGATACTTTCTAGACAGCCCTCATATACTGACATGTTTTTTCAGATTCTTCCAAGTCAGTTTCTGGCATCGTATCTTAGGCTCGTTCGCTGCAAAAGTAGGGTGATTTTAGTTAACATAGGAAGAATTTCTGGACAGGGACCAGCCCCATTTTCCATTCCATGGTACATTTGATTGAGTAAACTGAATTTACACAGAAGGCACCTCCCCTCGAGCAAGGTGACCTCTCCTGGGTGAATTAAATCATGTCTCACATTGCTTAAAAAACGTTGCTACTCTAGAGAGATGTTTGGAGGGACAAAAAGCGTTGCAGCCTTTACTCTCCTGTACCCATCCTTAGTTTGAAATACTACAAGAGAATTCACCTCCATGTGCTTTAAGAATAAAATTATTAGAAGCTTTCTTTAAAGTTTGCTCATGATATATTTTTTTTGTACTGTAAACTATCTGGTAAATTTAATTTACATGCCATTTTGTGTAATGACTAATGTTGATACTATGATTCATTACTCATTTACTTAATTAGTAACACTTGACTTTATGTACCCAAAATGTCCAATTTGCACACTGATATTTTTTCAGTTAAAAAAAATTATGTTTGGGGAAGATAAAGCTTTTTTTTTCTTCTAATTTTGAAGCATGCTTTTTAGTTTTCGTTCTTGCTTAGCCCCAAATATAAACTCGGCGAGAGCAGCAAGGGGAGCCTGCTGTTAGTGTGTGGCAGGAGGGCTGCTGGAGCTTAGTGCAGGCTGAGGCTGCCCGGGTTTAAATTATGGTGCCCGCGTTCCCCGGATGGTGACAGTTTGGAAAGGCGCTTCGCCTCTCTGGGTCTGTTTCCTCACCTCTACCGTGGTAACTACCTCAGAGTCCATGTGCACCTACTGTGTGCCCAGTAACTACCTCTCATGGGAGAGAATGGATTTAAAGATCACATAGTGTGATTTAATATTAATATTAGTATTCAGATAATAGGATTTGGAGGAAGAGTGACTTGCAGAGGTCGTGACTCTAGTCCCTGCTCTAAGGAAAAGCCCCCCCCCCCCTTGTCCATCTCAGATTAATTTCATGGTTCTCAACTTAGATAATGAGTTCCACCCTGTGTGCAAAGCCATGGACAAGGGCAGCCCAAAGTCACAGGCCGATTGAGGCCCATGCGTAGCACACCCCTTTCCCCTCAGTATCTGGGGGATTTAAGAGTGTGTACGTTTGCATTAAAATCAACCCAGTTACGTTATGCGGCAGCATGCAAAACTTGCACGGATTTTTAAGGTCCGAGGCGGGCTTCGAACGTTGTTCTCATTTATACAGGTGAGCTTAAGATCGCACCCTCCAGGAGCCCAGGGTCAGCCATTCTCTTGTTATTCTGCGTACTTCCCTGGAAATGTTCTAGACTCGCTAGGAAAACGGATGGGCCATTCACCTGTGGTGAGTGTTTCCGTCAGGAAGTTCCCGAATTTCCCGTAATCATCCCTTTTATGTTTGTTAGCACTTTTATGTGGGTGTGGGGGAGTTCATGATATTACCCAGCTGATGAGATTCTGAAGGGGTTGTGAGTTGGTTTGGTGGACAGATCCTTGGGCTGCTGGGGAGGAAACATCGGTTCTGGAGAAAAGTGCCTGTCTCTGGGCTTGCGGAGTTCCGCTCCTGTCACTCCCGCGGGGCCGTGCTGACAGCACACGGCCTTGCCCTGTGTTCGGTGCTCCGGGCGCCGTCCTCTCCCACAGGCCACAGGGACAGGCCCAGGCCTTCCCTCTGCGCTCTGCGCACTGTCGTGGAGTTGTCTCCTTATCATCCCCTCCGCAGTCGCAAGGCATCCTGAAGAAGGAATTCCTAGGTCCATCTGTCTGCACCTGCCACAGACCGAGGAGGCAGTCTGGGTACTGTCTCCTCCTCACCTCGACCTCACCCCTCATTCCATTTGATCATCAAGTTATTTCTGTCTTATCTTCTGCATAGCTCTGGAACCTGGTTGTTTCCCTTCCTTCCCACTGTCACCCTTCCTTGTCTGGCGGCCCCCGTCTTTTCACTAGGCGGCCGGCCTCTGCCTGCTTGTCCAGGGCCGTCACGTACTGCTGTCCCTGGCTCTGCGCTCTGGCCTCCTTGTTGGGCTTTCTGTGCCACTGCTGTGCCAGGTTCTCGCTAGACACAGTGCCTCCCTTTTCCTGGTGAACCGCTAGCCCTCCGTGAGGCCTCCGCTGCCTGTCCCCCGGGCCCAGGATGGTTACCGTGTTTTCTACTTACTGCTTCCCATGATTATGTATTTATTACACACAGCAGTGCCATTCAACGCCATCTGTGGGTTACATGAAGTCAGGTGTTTGTGGTGGTTGTACCCCCAGCACCTAGCACCAGCGCTCAGGAGTGATTTTTTTGATGACTGAGTGGGTGATTTGCCACAGTATAGCCATGAGACAGGTGTGGACCGGAAGGGAGAGGGTTTGGAATATCCCCCACAAGTCTGCTAGATAGAACTGCAGTTCTTAAGGGAAAAGAGGCATCTTTTAGCCCTGGTGTCAAGTACAAAGTTGCTTGGACCAAATGATGTTGGGCCTTGCATGGCAGGCAAGGGAGTTTAAACTGTGTGTGCGATGCACTGGGGAGCTCCTGTAGGTGAGGAGTCCCTGGCCTAATGGTCTCAGATTCACATGTCCCTGGGATGGCAGAGATGAATATAGTTCCATGCTTAGCTGCGACCTGGACGACCACTGGGTCCTTGAGAGAGGAGTGAGTGCACGGGGTGAGTAAGCACCTGGGGTAAAACCAACTCCCCGCAACTCTGCACGAACAGGCCAGGCATGAAAGGTCAGATTGCCAGGTTCCGAGGTGAGACTGCTCTTCCTCGCGGCTGACGACATGGTGCTGAGGAAGAAGGTGATGAAAACAGGCGCCGGTGGGGGACATGTTTCCCTCTGTGCTGTAGTCCATGCCAGGTGCTCACGTGAAGTAGGCAGTGGGACTGGGTGGCAGTTCCCTCACGTGGCTCGGGCCTCACAGCATCACGTGGCTGAGCTGGGAGTAGAATCCATTCCTGACCGAGCCGGGGCGCAGACTGCCGGCTGCCGGTGATCGCAGTGGGACAGATACTAGTAAGAGTGAATGTCATTCACAGGAGCAGTGTCCTTACCACGTTCCTGGTACCGGCTCAGGGAGGCACGCTTCCTTTCCCTCTTCCTCTGATAAGCCAAGTGAGAGGACAGTCATTGCCCTGCCCCTTGGAAGACTGAAAATTCGGTGTGTTCCCCTAGCCAGCATTCCTTGGGTCCTAATGTTCAGTTATAACAATAATAAAGTTGAAACAACATAAAGACTGGGCATGATTTCATGTTCTCTCCAAACTTCTCTAATACTTTTGTGCCCGCCGGTGTTTATTCTGTAAGGGACCTTTAATGTACCTCAGTAGCCATAGAGAAACCCTCTTTTGCTTTCTGATGTCTGTCCAAGACTGTGGTGATAATAACAGTTACTCCTGTTTGTTGCTTGTTGCATGTGTTGTGATGTAAAAGCCTGCTGAGCCCCGAGAGAGACCGTGTTAGGCCCGAGTTCACATCCCGACTCTGTGGCTTGCTGGTTCTGCCGCCCTGGGCTGTGTCTTCGCCTCTCCCTGCTGCCTGCACGGATTCCTCAGATGTTCGTCGGGCATCTGCTGTGTTGTCAGGCGCCGTGCTAGCAGCAGGGGTTCCAGTGGGGAACAACATGGACACGAGCCTGGTGCTGGTGTTGCTTATAGTTCAGTTCAAGAGACGTCCCATGATCACACCGATGAGTTTCCGATAGGCTTCATGACAGGGAAGTATGTGGTGATGTGAGAACACAGAGCAATGAAATGACCGGGCACAGAAGGCGACCTCCGGCGACCTCATACTGTGTCACTGTAACTGTCAGTGACATATGCAAAACTCTCTGCATGGTACCTACTAAGTAATAAGTCCTCAATAAATGATAGATGCTGTTAATATAGGGTTAATTTCCCCAGGGAAAGAACCATAGAAACAAATACATTTGTGGAAAACAATTGATAGGGTTGACTTTTGTCAGTATTTGAACTTTGTAACATAATGTCTGAACCTCTTTATTTTTCCCACACAGAAATGAGGTTGGGGTGGTGGCTTGGGAGAATTGTTCAAGGATAGGCCACTAATGAAGATGTGTAGACACGGTCTTCTTGTTCCATAGCTAGTTCCAAGATAAAGTCAAACAGAAATGACTGTAAGACAGGGCCTTCAGGGGCATGGTTTATTTGGTAAATTTTGATTCATGGTCTCATTACTGCCTCATCAGCCTCTTGACCATTCATCGAGCCAGGTAGCTCTGTGTGGGGACCTTTATTCTCTGGCAGCCGAGACATGGTTGTCCTAATGATGATTGGTTTCAGTGTCTCGTAACCACTGGTCCCCGACTAGGAAGCACTGTGCATATCTAAACAGAACCTCGTTGCTTCCAGCCTGTGTGCAATTTAGCAGCAAGCCATTTCATATCTCACAGCATTCAATAGCCCCACTTAATTTGGGACTGCCTGCGAATCAGGCCAGCTGATGGCAGTAACCACTGAAGTGGACGTTTGCTCTGAAAAGGCAGAGAAGTGAAATTTCAGGAGTCCTGGGTGACAGGGAGAGGGGCCAGAGCGTCGTCAGCGGCGCGCGTGTTCTCGATGGCCTTCCTGATGGCAGAATTGCTTTCCAGGTTATGACAGCACAGCTGGGACACCGCAGGGAGGGCCGATGTGAGGTAGAAGAACTCAAAACCACCTCTGCCTGACTTTGCCGGGGTAGCCCTCTTGTTTTGCTGTTTGTATTTTTACACTGGGGAAAAATGAAGGCATGTATTGTATTTTCACTTTGGGGGCAAGTGCTGATAAAGCAGATCTTCCTAGAACAAAACGTAGCACACCAGAATTACTGAGCGCGCATTCGGTGGTCAGTTTGCACGGACGTGTTGTAATCATGTGCTGGTGGAGAATGTGACTTAGAGGCAGGCAGGCAGACCTTGACTCTGCCACCTGCTAGCTGTGGACTTGGAGCAAGTTGCTTAACTTCTGAGTCGCTGTTTGCTCATCTGTGAAATAGGGAGGAGAGCGGAAGCTACCTCATAGAATCTACCTTAAAAATTAAATGAGCTTTGTTAGCACCATGCACAGAGGCTGGCAAGAGCCAAGTACTAAGTGACAGCTGACTGATTTGTGAGTTGAGTTTTGTCGCCATTTCTGACTTTTGCTAGCTGTACTTACTTCTAAATTGAGAGAGCAGGGTGGGTTCAAAAGCTAGAAGACTTAAATGTTACCCCCCAACACACGTGCATGTGCACACACGCGCATATGCACACACGCACGCACACACACACACACACACACACAGATATGCACAGATGTCAATCCATAGGACTTGGTAAGGCTTCAGTAAATAGTAGTTTTCTTCCAGTTTCAATCGTATTGACATTAAATTAATAAGACATCCAGGGCTGAACTGGACAAATGTGACATTGACCTATGATGGAAATTATTAACATTTGTATTACTTCAAAATTTGAAAAGCTCTTTCAACTTAGGTTGCTTTAGTTAGTCCTTCCAACATACATTATTGTATTTTAATCCATGCACTATCCTGGCCATCAGGGAGGTAGGGAAGTATGTTTTGGTCTATTCGTGTATTCTTTCCTTTATTCAACCAATGCAAATGGTACTCGGCTCATCCGATGGGAGCCCTGCCTCCACGGGACCTTCACTGATTTGTCAAATATTTATCGAGCATCTACTGTGTACAGGTGCTGTGTGTGCTAAGTGTCTCGGGTGACCCTCTCAATGCCTATCTTAGGATATTAAGAGGTGAAGTAGGCAAGGTAGGTGTCTCTAGTGATTAATGTTTTCTAGGTGAAAAAAAACTGAGATTCAGGCAGGCTGGTAAGTGACAGAGCCAGACCTCAAACTCTAAACTCCATGTCTGTCCCATGGATCCTACTGCCTGCCTCATAGAATATACGAGGGCTGTCTGGAAAAAATCCAGCCACAAATGCCTATTTTTCATGCTTTCTGCACAGCCTCTGTATAATTTGGAACAATTGCAAGAGATAGCCTGGTACAGCCATTCATTTTACACATTAAATGTGCCAGGGCTTGAAGTCGGTGAATGATATGTTCAAGACCATCCCTGCTTTAGGAGTAGCTGTCAGTCCTAATGAGGAGACCTGTCGACAGCATGCTAAAGTTCTCTATGAATACAGTAACGTAATAGCTACATTTTAATACTTGTTGTGTTTTCAAAAATTGAGTTAAAAATGTTTGTTTCAGGGGACACAATTAAGGGGCACAAGAGGGTTTCAGGTCGGCAATCCTGAGGGTTTTTTTTATAGAGAGAACTTAAGGAATAGGAATAGTGCTTTATAGTCGTAAAACCTAAATGTGACTGGGCACATCTTGCATTTGATAACATCTAGCTTTCCTTCAGGAGTAAAGAGTGTTCACTTCCTGTCACCCCAGCACCGCCGTTATGTGTGTAGGCCTTGATCGTGCACTGTTCCCGGGGACCGAGCAAACCAGTTGTGTTTTGTTGACGCCGTGGTGTCAGCGTGGGGCCAGCTCTCTGGGGACTGAGTTCTCCTCAAAGCAGTTGGAGAGCCTACTCTGGGCCAGACCCTATTCTAGGCACAGAACTAAACAAAAGAGAACATTCTTTCACTCTGATGGCGCTTCTATGCTATTGGGGGACAGATAATGATTGGAGGGAGGGAGGGAGATGAGGTTATGTCAGGTGCGGATCAGTGCTACAAGGAATTATCCAGCAGGGGAAGATGGAACAGAGTGCAGGGTAGTGGTGGGGGCTGGCGTGTGCACTGTTTTGGATAAGGTGATCTAGGAGGGCCTCTCAGGACCACGTCAGAGATGGGATTGGAGTGAGGGAGCAGCCATATGGCTCCCTGGAGGACAAGTGTCCCAGCAGAAGAGGCGGCATGTGCAAAGGTCTTGAGGTAGAGCCATACAGGCCTGATGGAGGAAGGCAAGAGGGAAGGAGTGACAGAGAAGAGGCTGGACAGCTGGGGACAAGAGCAGGAAGGGCCTGGCAGGGTTTTACTTCGGGTGACATGAGAAAGTGCAGGAGGTGTTTGACCGGAGGCTGTGCTGTGACTTAGGTGTAAACAGGCTCCTGCCTGTGAATAGGCAGGATGGAAGCGGAGATCCTTAGGGGACGATCGCAGCTATCCAGCCCAGACGCGGTGCTGGCTTGATTTGGGAGGTGGAGGCGGAGTTGGCGAGGAATGGCTGGCTTCTGCTACTCACCTAAAGGTCCAGCGGGAAGGACGCCTTTCCGCTGGCAGAACAGGGCTGTCATTTGTGGGTTCCGCTGCGTGTTTGTGTGAAAGACATAAGGCACATTAATGGAGGTGGTTCCTTCACATCAGAGGGTGCGTGGAAATGCCTGTGACACGTGTTCAGACACGCGTGTAGGAGGCAATGTGGAGCGCTGTATGGGCGCTTCCTCCGCGTGCCCCCCAGCCCCCGCACACTTAGGGCATTTCTTTGTAGCTGTTTACCACCCCCGATAAAATGTACTCTGGAGAAAGAATCAGTCATTTAGTTCTTAGTGTGATTTTAAGTCAGAAAGCTCCTTTTCAATGTGTTTACATTGAAACCTTACTTTGAACTCTGTGATGACACACAGATTTCATCTCTTCTGCTAACTTGAATCGCTGACAGTGGTTGGTTGCCTAGAGAACTATCCTGAGCGTGTTCGTGAAGCCGGTCCCAGGAGCCAGTGGGGAAGAGGGAGCTGGGTAGTATGTGCCTGCATGGGGCCTGCGAGTGGCACATCCTGCGTGCGTGGGATTTGATAGCCTAGCTTTGGCTGCCGCAAGAAAACACCTTTTTGTCTCCCTTCTCCCCTTGTGGAGGGATTTCAGACATCTGTACGTAAGTAGGCACTACACATCAGTAAGCAGGCAGCGGAAATGTTTTTCCTTTTTGCTTTTTGAGGCCCGTCTGCCTCTGAAGTCACACCGAGGAGACCTCGGGCCCAAAGATCAGATTGTAATAGCTAAAGGTCCCAATGAGTTACGTGGTATGAAACCCAGGTGCTCCAGGAGGGATAGGTCCTTTACCTTACCAGCTAAGGCCTTTGCCAGGTCCAAGTACATTCTCGCTGTGCCACTCCTCACTTCCAAGTGTACTGTGATGAACGCTCGTTTATTACGTGTGCTGTTTCTCTCCCACAGCAAGGGGGGAGCCACAGGGCGAGGACTTCGCGGTAGCTCAGTGCCGGCTCCCCAGAACTGGCTGTAGGGAGTACGTGCTGAAGGAACGGTAGCCCAGAGTTAAGCTAAATGATTACTAAGGCAGCAGCACTTTTTTGAAAGTGGAAAGCCCCTATTGGAATAATAATCACTATAGCTGTGTGGTGTAATGAACATTATTAATAATTAGAGCAGTAACAATAACACTAATAGCTCTTCTTGAGCACTTCTGTTCGCCTGACACTAGGCTACGTGTCTGCCGCTCATTATGTCTCTTGGGAAGTAGGTCCTAATTTGTTAGGCGAAGAAATTCGGCTCCAGGCTGACTTGCCCAAGGATACAAAGCTAATAAGCAGGGGGTTCCAAAGGTAAAAGGAAAACACTCAGACTTCTCCGTGTAGGAAGTCTTGCTGTCTGTCTGATAAATCGGAGCATCCTCTCCTAGGACCACTCAGGACCCCTGGGAAAAGCGGAAGGAGCCAACTTCTGGGGGAGGGGAGGTTTGGGTGCCTTTTCCCATCGTGGAAACAAAAGCCCTGCCAGTCGGGAAGGGCCTTCAGATTGGTGCATCCTTGTGCTTTGTGTTGTTTTGTTTTCTTGCTAATCATGGGTCAAAGAAAACCTGACCTTCTCAGCAAAGGTGACCTTTTTCCCAAATGTGTCAACAAGCTGGACGTGAAGGTCCCAAGTGTGTTTCAAGGTGAAGGGGAAAGGAGAGCCTCAAAGCTTTCACACCTGAGCTTGTGCTTTCGAGGAAAAATAGATGCTTGGTGGAATTTGGATGCTTTTGACCAAGTCTGCAGACCATGTTGATGGTTGTTCTTTTAATATTTTTCTTTAAATAGACTCACTTCTGGTTTATTTCCTTAAAGTGGGATTGTGAACTCCCAACCAGTATCCCTTGCTATCAATAGAGTAATAGTACATGGTTATCGGTATACAGTGAAAATGAGGCAATGCTTTTCCTGTTTAAAAATTAAAGAATAAAAATAACAGATGTAAATCTAATGTAAATACTGGAAAATAAATTTTCCTGAGTGCAGCATAGACATGTTTATAATCAGTTACTAGGAAGCGGGTATTTACCTTGCCACTTAGTTTAAAGAAAAAACTTAAAAGATGACACCCCCCCTTCCCAGGTTTAATATTAGTCAGTACCAAGAATCCTAGCACATATGCTCACACACACAGCATATGAATATATTGTATACATACAAAAGTACATATATAAAAATAATAATTAAAAAAACAGATAGTAATTTGACTTTTTAAATGGTGGTTGGTGGTTCTTTGATTATGGGGACCTATGCAAGAGGCCATAAGCTGTCACCAGTTTCCACTCGGGTCTTATCAGGAGTGCTTGCCTGGGTCTTTCCTGTGGGAAAGGTCATTTGAGAGACTTGTGAACTCAGGGCTGCTTTTCCCAGCTGGCTCTTTCTTAAGCCCTTTAGTTCAGGTCTGAGCTCTGCCATTGTGGAAAAGCATGGTTCCCAGAGAGGGCCATGCCCCCAGCGCAGAGCGGGGACTTGGGTCAGACACTGGCCCTTTACGATGCATGACACGACTCCTTTGGAATAAATTCTCCCGGCTGGACACTGTGGACAGTAAAGCTTCCTCCGTAGGAAAACCCAAACAGGTCCGTCCATACCACTCGAAGTCTTTTTGTACCCACCAGCGGAAAGCACTGTCCTAAACCCATTCCTGACCCTGCTGCCCTCCATGTGGCCACAACCTGACATTGCTCCAAGCAACTGTAATAAAGCGAATTGGTTCGATCTTGCCCAACTGCGTCCCAGGGCTCCAATCATTCTGCCACCAGAAAATTCATGTGCTGAAAATCGGTCCCTTAGAGCCCTGACCTCTGTGCTCTTCCTCAGCAAAAGTATAATTTAGGAATGATCTTTGTGAGATTATGGCAGGATCTTTGTGCTTCTGCCGCACAATCAGAGGCATTTTGCAAGGTGGAGCCATTATTATTGTCACAGGCAGATGGTGAAATGTTACTCCATCCTTCTGTGCCGGCTTTTACTTCCTTGCACATCATTGAAGGAGGGGCGGGCTTTACAAACTGCAGTTTACTTGGAAAAGCTTTAACGCCCTGGGGGTTTGGCGAGAAGGTCCTGGTTATGAGTGCATCTACTTGGTCGCCAGCATAAAGGGCACCTCCATTTTGTACTGACTTTGCCCTGCAAGTCGGGTGAAGAGCAGAGGAGGTCTTCTTTCCTTCAGCTCTGTTCTGGGGTAAGAGGAGTTTGGGGTGTCACCCGCCGTTAGCCCTGGTCGAAGGTTAAATGGACACCAAGCCGAGGATAAAGGAATTCCCTGTGGAATGAGATGGACAATTGATTGATGAGGATTCCAGGGGGCTGCCTCAGCAGAGGGAAAGGCAATTCAGGCCAGACCCTTCTGAAGAGAGAGGGCGGGTGTCACAGGCACCTTAAGTGTGGAGGAAGTGTGTGGGTCTGAGGGGACGTGAGGCAGAGAGACGTGTGGTTCTTTAAGCAGCTGCTTAGAGGTCGGGGAAATGCATGGATGAGGAAGGATTTTAGGTCGTTTTTGTTGTGTAATGCACCGGCAAATCCCTGGAGTCACTCTCTGTAGCTACATGTGGGCTGTCTGGAAAGTATCCAGCCATGTACTACAGTAAATAGAGGTGTTTGTGGCGAGATATTTTCCCCTGACAGCCCTGGTATTGTTGGGCAGAGGAAGGCATCAGGGCCGTCCATTCTTCAGGTGGCCTGTGCATAACGTCTTGTTTGCAGAGGGTACCAGGAGGAATGAAGGATGTAGAAAAAAGTCCTTGAGGAATGTGTATCTCACATGCTTGTGAGACAGGCTTAGGACTGTCCCACAGCAACGAAAAGCTAGGCAGATCATTGTTTTGGGAGATCCCAGGGAAGACCCCTGGGGACTTATCAGAGGAGGGAAGTTTATATGTGGCTTTTATGTATAAGCAGAGGTCTTGTGATCACATCCATAGTTAATCCTCCTGTCCACTTTCTGGTGTCCTGTAGATATTACAGAGAGGATGCATCAGAATCAGTGACTCCTCTGGCTGAGCTGGGAGTAGGTGGATTGTATAATTGGAGAATTTCTGCCTTTTTTCTGATTGTATATATCATACAAAGTTAGAGAAGACTCAGGCTACCTACCACCATCTGAGCATATAGCAATCTATGCAAAAACTATCCACATGAAAGCTAATTCTAGTGAGCGTGGACTACATAGGTGCTCGGCATTATGCTAAGTGTCTTACAGGAATTGTCTCATTTTATTCCTCACAAGATCCCTTTTTGGCAGATGCTATGGTCATTCCAACTTTACAGGTGAGATTCGAAGAGGTCACAGTTCAGTCTCTAAGATTGCATAGCCGGTAAGTGGCAGAGGAGGAATTCAAATTCCCATGCCGGAGTTCTTCCACACTGAGTACGGTCTCTTTCACGTTCTATTGATCTCTTCAGAAATTCTACTGCACCTTCATTATTAGTTTCTATTGAAAAGTCTCTTACTCAGTGGTCTTTAACCATTTAGACTTTCTTCAGAGAGAAAAATATATGTGTCTTTTTAAAAATTTCAGAGGCTTTGAGAATTCAGTTGAGAACACCCGCCTTGTAGAAAAGCCTCATCTGGGCTCGAATCTGGTTGTTGATGGCTTCCTTGTAAGGGGGAACTAAGTCTCACTGAACTAACCCTTCCAAGTGGTCCTAACATAGCCAAGTTCAACTTCAAACTCGGCTTCTGGTCTACCATGTAACATGAATCGTAACCATTTACCTGTTAAGCACCTGACACTTAGAGTTGGTGGCCAGCGGACATGTACATACACTCTGCAGTCCTTCCAGTTCTGTAGTGGGCACCCATAATGATTTGGCCAAGGCTGATTATCATACCTGCTCACAACCTTTGGAGGTAGATAGGATTATGCCCATTTTATAAATGCGAATCTTATGGTTCTGGCACTTACTCAAGACTCTGTGTGTGGCAGAAGCCCGGCCCATTTAATTCTGAATCTGCTGCACTGATCCAGTCCCCCATCCTGCTGTACCTTCTCTTCCAGACCCGTTAGCAGTGTTATCACATTGCTCTCACTCTCACTCCTGTTTCTCAACCTTGGCATTATTGACATTTTGTCTCTGATAATTGTGTTGTGGGGATCTCTCCTGTGCACAGCAGAATGTTAGCTGTGAGGGGAATGAAAAATAATTTCCCTCTACCCTTCTACGTTCTTGGCTGCTAGACCCCTGTAATAAAAGAGAAAAACAAACGGAAGTTTAGTAGCATGTATACCCCCTGCATGCCTAGGAGTGGCCCAGGAAGACTGAGTGACTCTGAAATGGACCCATCCATCCCCTTAAATACCATCTTCAGCTAAAGACAAAAGACGACGTTGGAGGTGGGAAGTGGGGAGATCAGTTACTGGAGGTGACCAGGAAAAGCATAGTAAATAAAGGTCAGGTTGTTTTGCAGATTTAAGTCCTTGCCTTCTTCATTGATAATAGTTTGTAGAGATTTAGAATCATTCTTTTTTTGTACAGAAGAGACACCCTTACAAGTGGAGAATTTCCTTATAAATATAAATATTTCTTAGAGAATGGTACTGTCTACTCAGTTTTCAGAGCTTTTCCTATGTTGACTGTTTCTTTAAAACAATCAGCCTAAAATAATCCTTGTGCCAAAGAGGCACATTTTGGAGTGGTATATTCTGCTCCCCTTCAGCTGCATTTCTGGACTCTATGGACTGGATGCCAAAACTCCCCACAATCCAAACCCCCAAGCTGTGACAGCAACAGATGTCTCCAGACGTTGCCAAATTTCCTTGGGGAGCAAAGTCATTGCCTGTTGAGATCTATTTCTTTCTTTCCCTCCTCCCGCTCCTTGCCCATATGCATAAATACTAACATCTGTCATTGAGTGCTTACAATGTACCTGGTGAAGTGTCAGGTACCTCCAGTACCTTTTCTCAGTAAGTCTTCAAAACATCCCGTCATCTTATTCGTTTTGTGGGTGAGGCCAGGACTGGCTGTTCTGGCAGATTAGTAACATGCCCAGAGTCACACAGCTTCTAAGGAGGGAGCTAGGACTTGTCCCAGCTTCCTGTGCTTTCACATCCCTGGGCTTTGTGAGAAATGTTTTCACTAAACTACTCAGTTGTTTGGGGCTCCAAATTAATCAGAGTGTCTATTTTTATTGTTTGGGATTTGTTCAGCTGGTAGGCTGGAAGAAAATTTTAATGAAATTGTGGGGTCATATATTTTATTGTTATTTATCATTATTTTTACGGCATTGCTTTTTATTGTTAATCTTTTCTCATCAAAATATCGTCAACAAAAAAATTATCAAAACAAAATCTTGGTCCATAGCCTAATTTCTTAGCATAAATTTCATCTTAGTGAACATAAAAAATAGAATAATTTCTTTGTAAGTGAACTTCTCTAAGTCCTCTTCAGACATGTTTTTTGTTGTGGTTGTTTTGTTTTTCCTGTGGGTGATTTATGTACTTCTTAACAGCACAAATCATTGCTAAATGACTTGACCATAAAGGCAACGAACTTCATGGAAATTCTAATAGGAAAATTTTCAACAAAAATTACTTTTTGACAAGCAGCATATGTATGTTTTTAAAGGGACTTATATACTTTAGAGCTCTGGGGACTTGTTATTTTTCCCAAAATGAATTTCAGTAACAACTTTAAAAATTAATAACATATGAGGGCTGTCCAGAAAAAATCTAGCCATAAATGCCTCTACTTTTCATTACATGGCTGGATACTTTCCGGACAGCGCTCGTATAGTAAGGTAAGTTTTATGTTAAAAGAAGTTGATAAAGAAAGTAGAGGGTGTAGCCTTAATTGAGTTTGATATAGTAGCTTGTTGGGATGAGTCGGGAAGCGGGGAGCATTTGTTATTTGCACCTGCTCAGTGTCTGTCTTGTCCTTCTTGGATTATCACATGCAGCTTTTTTCCTTGGGGGAGCAGCCTCCCGCACCATCTGCAGTGTACTGGGGCTGTCATTCAAACACCTTGTCCTTCCCTGGCAAAGGGTGGTCAAGGCCAAGGCAGGCTTCTCTGGCTCCCTCTCCAGGGATTCTGAATCTTGAGTCCAGTCCATAGGCCCCAGGATGGAAAACGGTTGTAACTGACTCATCCTTTCGTCCTGATGGTGATACCTGCACAACTAACTGCCCACCAGTTACTGGGGTCCTGGTGCCTGTTGCTTCTAACCTTGGTTTAGTTTTATTTTGAATTCTAGGAGTTAGTCTGTACACATAGACTAAGATTCTTCTGCATTTTGCTGAAGTGAGGCAGGATAATTTGCATTACTTATTATTAAAGAATTTTGAGGAATACATTGATGTGATGGTGATGATGATGATGATGATGACGGTGGTGATGGGGAGGAATAGTTGTGACAGCAGGTGATGGGGAGGAATAGTTGTGACAGCAGCTCACATTTATTGGCGATCTCATTTAATCTTAGGAGGTAGATGCAATACATACCTTCATTTTACAGATGAAGAATCTGAGACTTATAAAGGAAGGTTACATGTCTTGCCCAGGATTTGAATCCAACCATGATTTGAGACCCCCAACTCCTAATCACTGCTCTGATTAAAATGTAGAGAGAAAGTACAGAAAGCATACCTCCATATTTAGTCTACTTTTTGACCTAAGTTATTTTTTAATCTCAGGAGGGGACCATTTCTTTTCCTTGTTCTCATGATGCAATCCAGGCTGCAAAATGTGCTTTTTCTTTCCTTTATGTGGTAAATTAGAATAATAATTGTTAGTTAAGGGATGTGAATGAATTGTCTTTATTAGCCACCAAATTAAAAGGAGTTTCTGTTCTTAAAGCACAGAAGATAATGCTGTCTTGACAGATTGTGAGTGACAGAAAGAGAAGTGTTTCTGCAGGATCCAAATAGAGACATTGTGGGAGAAGGCATGAATATCGGAAGCAAGAAGCTCTAGGGGTTTGGTATGGAGTGATGTCATCGGTGCATCTTTACTCTTATCGTGCCTGACAGTAAAATAACTTGGTAGTGCCCTCACATCTTTTTCTACTGTCTAAAAAAAAAAAAAAGGAAAAAGAATGAAATACCCATAGACAAAAGGATTTTTGTTGGTGGTAGATGCAACCTTATTTCTGTTTATCATTAAATGGTTCTTAAATATAATTCTAAATATATATCCATTCATTCATATTCCCTCATCTTCATCTCTGTGCATGGGCATGTGCACAGACACACGCGCACGCACACGCACACACACACACACAACACCACACATCCTCATATACTTTCTCTCCTGAGCACAGCTGCACAGTAAAATCGACTTACCTATTGAGAGGCCAATGGCATTTGGAATTTGGTCCATTGACTGTGTGGTGAATCTGGACAAACATTTCTGAAGCAAGGCTTTCTATTTTTTCATGTAATAGAAATCCCTGAAAGACTGGGAATCTTCTCAATTTTTATATCATTTCAGGCCATCCCTGTGAAAGAAGGAGCCTTCAGGAAAACCCCCCTGGGAGAGGCTCTGTTCCTGCACACACAATTGAAACATAGTTAAATGAGCATTACAAGCAATTTGATAACTATACTTGGCCATAAACACGTGTTCTTAGAATTTTGGAAAGGTCTTAGGAGTTACCTGTCCAGGTGATTCTCAGACTTTGAAGTTAGCAGAATCTCCACCTCCCAACCCCCAGATCTTTCCAGCCCTAAAATTAAGAGCTGACTTTACTTTGTCAACTTCTAGTTTTGACCCCAAAAGGACATTAATGAAAAAAATTATCATTTACTGTTCTTTCAGAAGAGATTGGCCATTTTAACACTAAAAGAGTGAAAGGCATAATCTTGGAGTTAAAATGATCCAATATATTTAGCTTTATAAAACCCCTTTATTTTATCTTTGATTTTGTTATTTTTGCCACCCGTGAATGAAAACTTCATCTTGGATTGGCGTCAGCCATTTAACTGGCTTTTAGGAGCCACTGATTTAGGGCAATGTTCATCCAATACTTCTCTAAAGATTTCTGCTAAAGGAATATTCCATTTATATTTGAATACTTCCAGTGAAGAAGAGCTCATTATTTATAAAATCAATCTGTTCTGTCTTTGGACATCACTGTTGAAATACTGTTTATGTCAAATTGAAATCTATCTCCTCCAGCTTCTACTCACTGGTTATATGGGGGCAGTTTGGGGCTGAACAGAACAAGACGGAGCCCTTGACACACAATGACTTGGAATTGACAGTTGCTGTCCTAGTCCCCTTTTTACAGACCTCCTTGTTTCAGCGCTCAAGTCCTCTCTAAACATTCTCTGTTCCTTTAACTGTTCATTCTGTTCTTTTTTTCCTGATTATGTGCTTTTAATAAGATGTTTAAATTTTATAAAAAAATTTTTTATAGTGGTTAAATGTACATAATGCAATTTTTACCATTTTAACCATTTTTAAGTGTACAATTCTTTTGTCATCAAGTACATTCACATGGTTACGCAGCGTTCACCACCATCTATCTCCACAGTATTTGTCTTTTTGTCACTGGCTTAGTGCACTCAGAATACTTGTAATGTCTTCAAGGCTCATCCAAGCTGTGTGGCATGTGTCAGAATTTCTTTCCTTTTTAAGGCTGAATAATATTTCATTGTATCTATCTACCACATTTTATTTACCTAGTCATCTGTTGGGTTGTCTGATTATGTGCTTTTGAATATGTGCACTCTTACAAAACCCATTTCACATCGCTGGGGTTAGAGCCATGCAAGCTGTTTCAGGATTGGTTTGCTGACTCAAGGCAGCAAATCTTACATTTAGAATCATTCGACAGGCCTATGTCAATTGCCTGTTATGTGTGCAGCTCCATTAGGCACCGTGAGGCTGAAGTGAGTCGACTCGGGATCCACTCCTGGGGTGTAATCCTTAGTTGAGTGGGTGGATCAGATACACACTTTTCAAATTGCAAAGTGGACAGTGGACAGTGTGCTCAGAGAACCCAAGAGGACTTGACGCTGGAATTGAGAGGAAGCACTGAATGTTTCCAGCTGACAGGATCAGGGCCAGTGTCAGGAAACAGTGAGTCTAACAAGTACATATTAAAGAACAAAGGATTGAGAAAGACAACAACAATAACACATCCCTAAGTGCTTACTTTGTGGCAGCACCGTGATGTGTGTTTCACAATTGTTGCTCGTTTTATCCTCACAAGAATCTAAAGGAGGTGTAGATAAAAATAGTGTCCTCATTTCGGGTGAGGGAACCGAGACTCTGAAGGTAAAGTAGCCTCCAGTGCTCACACAGCTCATCGGTCATTGATCTGGGAACGAACCCACGAGTCTGACCGAAGAGCCTTCCCCATCACCCGGTCCACCTCTCTTTTGGAAGTCCTTTGGCAGCTTTCCAGGTATTGAAGTACATACTTATTTTTTTCCACATCAAAAATGCCCAAGAACCATAGGTCCAGTAATTATATTCCCAATGGAAAATAATGATGCATTAGTAGACTAGGGGCATGTATGCTGATGCCAATTTTATTATATAGGAGTTACCCCCCATCCTTATCCCGAACTTCCTTTTCTTTCTCTATTGCTGGAATTCCCCAATTCCTGACTTTCCATCATTGCCCAAAATTTCAATACATTTCAGCTTTTTCCAGACCAACTATACTTAGAGTTTCTTTGTTACCTTTTCTTTTTTTTCAGGTATAGTAGGGTAAATCTCCTTTTTGCTGTAGGAATGCATTCATTGTATTTTATAGTTCCTTTCCCACCCTTTTGGGTGGCTAACAATTTGTATTTAGAAAGGAAAGAAGGAATTTTGAAATCAGGGATTTTCCCATCATTTTGGGTAGCTGCATAAAATGAAGTTTTCCTTGCCATTGGTGAATATCTTTCCAAGGCTCCTTTAATGGCCCTATGGAGCATGTATCTTTTATCCATTTTATCTTTTCCTAAATTTTGTTGATTGGCATTATAAATTTATTTTAAGTGCGCCTCTAAACTTTAAAAATCTCACAAAGGCTTTCTGTCATCATTGGAAACAAAAGACTTAGCTTTGATTTGCAAAATTGGCTCTACAAGGTAGCATGTTGTTATTCTATTTAGATGACTTGAAAGCAGATTCAACAATTCAATTATATTTAATTTGTAATTAACTCCCTCCCAAGCAGCTAATGGTGCATAACTTGAACACTACTGTTCTTAATGGGCAAAGTGTAGAACAAAATGGCTTCTTTTAGAGCATGCTTGTCTTTGGTCGTAGTTCTTGGGATGACTTTCTGGCTCCAAAACAAAACCGTTCTCTGGAAGCTGCCCTCTGATTGCCAGAGGTGGTCTTCCAGCAGCTGCGACTATGATGTCTGATTCATAACAGAGATGGATGATTTCGGGGTACGCAGCTGGCCTGATTACGCGAGACACATCCTCTCTCTTAAGATGTTAGAATTTTGAACATAGAGCAAAAAGGTGGTTATTGATGATATTTCAGTCACTTAAATAGCAGTGCTCTAAAGGGAGGTCTCTAAGTTCCTGCCTCTCAGTTCTCTTGAGCCACCTTGATTCCTCTTCCCCAATCTTGGTTATTCCATACTTCCTTCAGTGTTGTGAGGCATTTTCCCAGAGTTCCTCTTGTTTTTGAGTGGATTTACCATGGTTGGTCTATATTTCTTGCCAACAGGCTTACCCAGTACAGAAACCAAAGAAACTAAGTCTTTACCCAATCTGTTAATGCGAGAGATGAGGGCTGCATCTGTGTAAATTATAATATTAGTATATAATTATATTTGTGTGTGTGTGTTTTGATTGAATGATTCAGTATTTTACTAGATGCTCTAAGAACCTTATTATTTTCATCATCATTATCATCATGAGCATCATTGTCATCACAATAGCTCTTGTTTATAGAGAACTTTCTATGATTCAAAAACTTTGTATACAAAATACTATTTATTACACGATTATAATAATATAATCGAATGGGTAATATCATTAACCCCATTTTATAGTTTGGGAGGCTGGGTGAGAAAGGTGAAGGGATTAAGAAGTACAACATCCCATAGAATTATTTGGAAGAATGGCAGCAAGCGGGGCAGGGTGGTGTGAATAGTGAACATGCCCCTTCTTGCTTTTTCCAACTTGTGGGGCGTGGCTGGAAGTGGAACCCTGGAGGCACAGGCTCTTGATTTCTCGTTATCAGGACATCTGAA
The DNA here is from genome assembly GCA_004026885.1 of Lyroderma lyra. Classification (NCBI taxonomy): domain Eukaryota; kingdom Metazoa; phylum Chordata; class Mammalia; order Chiroptera; family Megadermatidae; genus Lyroderma; species Lyroderma lyra. The sequence continues at coordinate 48,542 of PVJL010008321.1, forward strand.
CAAGGAGGCAGCGTTACTGCAACCCATTTCCCTTTCTGTTTCTACATCCCGAGTAGCACATTTGCTACAGCCTGTGTTCTTTTCATCTTTTCAGGGGCAGAGGGAGGTGGCTGTCTGTCGGAGACTGCTCTCTGAGCCGCTATGAAAGGAAGAGGCAGCAGGGGCTTACCTCTTCTGGGCCTGTGACAAGGCGGCCTTCGCCCCGTTTTTATTCAGTGGCCTGCATGTGCATTCAAAGAAACTTTCTCATTGTTTTTTCCCCTGCCGTGACAGCGGGAATGTTCGCCCATGGGTAGGAAATGGCCCACCAGTCCGTCTCTTTCAGAGCTATTGGGGTCACTTTGTTGGCTCCAGAAGAAAAATAATCAAGTCTAATCAAGCACCTTAAATATCCAATATGATTCAAGGAAAGATAAATGGATTCCGTAAATTCCTATTGATACCAAATTCTACCTGCAGTTAGTCTTGGACATAACTTTCAGAAAATGATATGTAAATGTACTCATTAGTGCACTGTAATATCGAACATCTATTTTGTCTCTGGGCAATTTTTCTTTTCTTAGCACAAAAGCTATTACTGCTGTTATTAAAAACAGTAATTGATTTTCCACTTTTTTAAAACTTGGGATTTTTCCCCCTGGTTCCATTTTATCTCAGCCTTTTGCCATGCATTTCAATAATATTTTCCTGAGGCTTGTGAGCGCAGTGCAGCACGCTCTAATAACTCTGAGGGCCACGGGGAGGCAGGGTGGCGCGGTGTGACTCCAGAGGCGGGTTTAAACTGGAGTGGGCCCAGCACGCAGGCCTCAGAGCCACCAGTCCGAGGGCTTCATGCTAAGGATTTGATTACACCCTGTGTGGTTTCATCGGAACGTCATTGGTCTTCCTTTGCAATGAAATGCTTTGATAGAAAGCCATAGCTAAATAGTGCCAGGGTCAAACTTGGTTCTATTAAAAGGCTCTCAAACTTACAAATCAGCCATATAGATTAGTTGTAATGTGAACACTTTATGTGTTCCTTCACATGTTTTGTTTGATTTCTATTCTAGTATAAATTCGTTTAAGGGGAAAAAAAAACACTTTTAAGGTTTTATGTTAATTTTACCCCCCATTTTTTTTTTATTTCAAATGATTATTAGTTTTACTGGTAATATAGGGCACGTTTGCCCTCACAAATAAACTTTTTTGGGTGGATGAAATAAAAATACTTTGTATATTTAAATTTGATTTTTCAGGGAGAATATACAGTTTGTTAATGTAAATGCAGTTTTATGTAGCCTGAAGGGTAAGTGCGTGAACTTCTTTTTGCCATTTTTACTATTTTTTTAATGTTTTCAGAGCTCAGCTGAAGACAAAATGAACGCCAAGTAATTGTGGTATCATGGGGTGTGTGAATGTACGCGTGTGTGTGTGCGCATGTCTGTGTGTCTAGCAATGTGTTTTTCACACCATTCAACAAATTAGATAGCCATAGGAGACTTAGAAACTGTATATACCTGCAACAAAGTAAGGACATTTTTTTTTTCAGATTAAAAAAAATTTCCCCATTTTTACTATTTGCTGTAAACTCAAAAATGTCAGCCTTTGTGATTCAGGATGCCCGTTGGGTCAAGTTCTTTGCTGCATGTATTCTTCCTGCCCTCCACGTTCCATCCTGTGGTAGGCGCACAGGCTGGTATCCAAGTTTATTTCCATCTGCTTGCAAAAAGCCGGAAACACTGTAGCGTTCCCAGTGTGAGGTCGATTGTGTCGCTGGGATTTATGGCGTTGGTAACGTATTTGGCTATTTATACTATTATTTATTTAGTAAGTTCTCCCGTAAGTCCCCGCGGCAGCATGTTGGTTAAAATCGTGGTGAGAAAGCCTTAGCTATCAGCCTCAATGGAAATCTCAGCAGTACCACTTACCTCCTTGGGGACAGCAAGCAGCTTCATAAACCTCTGTATGCCTTAGTTTTCTCATATGTCACAAGGAGAAACTTATACCTTATAGAGTTTGGGAGAGAATTTAAATTCATTAAATGCCCCCCAAAACTCCGATTGAGAACAGTGCCTGGCATGTAGTGAGAAATCAATATTAACATTTAAAAAAAATTGAATGTGACCAGGTTTTTTTCCCCCTTCATGTCGTCTGTCGTACCCATGTTGACTTTCATATTGGGGGGACAGGAAATGGAAGAAAATGCTTGTAAAATTATATGCATATATTAATGATATATTACCTGATTACAGACTTACTGAATGCTCATTTTCAAGGAAATCAGCAAATTACAAAACTTTTTCAGCTACTATTGTACCACTTTGCACTTTCAACGTAGTGTCTGGGTGTGAGTGAAGTATGAATGTTGTTGAGATGGTGTAAGAGAAAGGTGTTGATAGTATTTTCAGCTTTTATGAGCATGATCGTTGGTGTCAGATCTTCATGGAGTTGGCAACTCAGCTTCAATACAAATATTACTGGAGAAAGTGAGATGTATGGTAACACCTAAGCAATGATGGGCCTTTACACTGACTAGCATGATGTCCTTCTGATTTGTGACTGGCGCATGGGGGTGGGCGGGGGTGGGGAGGGAGTAGGGGAGGGCAGTTGGTTATTTAATAGCAGTAGTTACTACAGGTTCTCCCTCCACTCATTCCTCATAGAAGTCATAGGGAGAAGTGTGGGTATGACCCCTTTTCCTGTAGGGGAAAACAAGGAAACTCAGTGTTTTGATGAAAAATGCTCCACCAAATAGGAACGACTAATACCCTGTCTATTGTTTATCCCACCGAGACTTTCTGCCTCTCTGGTTATGGCGACGGGTGAATAAAAATTAATTAGAAGCTGGAATCTGATTTTAAGAGGGGATGTCAGACACATATATCAAGTTGTTAGGTTAGCTGTAAAGCATAACCTGGGATTTATATATTTAGAAGTCATAATAAATCTGTCTGTCAGGAAAATCAGATTACCTGGTGTTGCATGCTAATGGCTCATCGTCCTGTGGAACGGTGGTCTCTCTAGCAACTGCCCACTCTGCTCTTCTCTGACGTGCTGTCTTCCTTGACCCACTAGTGCTTCTACTCTCCACACTTAACGAAGTGCCCGCTTTAGTAAATACTCTGGGCCTTTATAAAGAGCAGACGTTTTCCTCTGGACTATGGCAGTGACCTGCTATGGCTCCTTATGACTCAGTATTCTCCACAATAACCCATCAGTCTATTTACTAACCTAAAAATTATTTCCAAGATGTTTATCGAGTGCCTGTTACGTGCCATGCTGTTCTCAAGGTACTGGCAGTCTAACAGAGGTGGTGTCTGCCCTCATCGAGGGCAGGGATGGAGGAGAGAGACAAGAAAAGTTGTAACACATTGTGAGATGAGTGACGTGTCGGATATAAAGAATTCAGGGGCATTGAGGAAGGTTTCCCAGAAGCCAGTGTCTCCTGTGTTGCAACTTCTCTGCTGAGTGGTGGGTGGGAGGTGAGGACTCATGGACAATCCTACAGGCCCGGGGAACAGCCCATGCAAAGAAAGAGTGAGGTCCACTGGAGGATTGTGGCGGTGACTGTGGTCAGAGTGCTGAGGCCGGCGCGTCTCACAGGTCTTGCAAACTGGGTTAAACAGGATTGGTCAAAGGGCACTGGGGAGTCATTGAATGATTTAAGTGGGGGTGGTATCTTCCCACCGTTGACAAAAGTTGGCATGCTACTGCATGCCCTGTTTCTTATGGGCTTACAGGCTCTGTGCAAAGTGGTGCCATATTACCCTTCTGACCCAAGTCCTCACGCTGGTTCTCACCTTTCCTGTGCTGTAGGCATGCCTGCACTCCTTTACCGAAATGTTCTGTGGACTTCTATGCTTCTGGGCCTGTGTTTGCCCTAAGCCAAGTCATTGACATCTTGCTCCTGTCACCTCATATCTCACCTGTCCATACTCATACATTATTCCAGGTCCAATTCAGTGTCACCTATCTGGGAGGCTTTCTTTGATAGAGCCCAGTTAGATCTAATCCTGCCTTAAATTTGTGCCTCCCTGTGTGTGACTGTTGGCATTTATTCTCCCATTAAACCAGTGTTTCTTGGTTCTAGACTGTTTTCCAGGCACGTGACAGTGATCAAGAAGCTAGCGCCTGCATTTATGGAGTTTATTTAAATAATAAACACATTTCGACTGTAAGGGTGATTAGGTATTTATGTAACTTTTTCCTCGATGTGCTTGTCCAGGTGCGTGAGGATGGGTATGCATTCCTCGTATGTGCAAGGTAAACTGGTTTTGAATGACTGGATGGAGAATCAAGAAGCATAAGGAATATTTGAAGAGAGTTTGGGCCTGTTACTTTACACTTCGTTGTAGGAGAGAAAGCATTGATTTTGTAGTCACCGTGTTTCAAGCTCAAATCACTTACTCCCCGTGTGGCCTTGGATAAATCACTCCGCACCTCCGAGCCCAGCAGTTTTCTTTTCTGCTGGGTTGTATCTCGTTGTGTTGTGATGAAAAACAGTAGGCACAAGGTGATTTTTGTTATGCCAAGGACATATTAAACACTAAGTAAGTGATACATCTTTTATGTATTATATTATTTTCAATAGCCTCCAAGTATGAAAACGGGGTGAAAGTTTTGGAGCATGTACACTGAGGCATGTCTGGGCTATCCAACAACAACCATTTTGGTCCCAAAAGAGCTCCCAAGAACTACGTCATGGGAGGACTGATTTTTCCTCTTGCCTCCAGTTTTGAAAGTTGAGACCACCCCAGGTTCTTTAGTAGCCATTTGCAGCTCTGTCTTTAACGCCTTGACTAAGCCATTTTGAAAGACTGTTACATTTTCTACCAGTTCCACCTTTGGGGCTGATGAATTCTGGAAGCTTCTCTGTATGGGGAAGCGCTTTGTAAATTAAGAAAACATTTAAGGGCTGTCTACTCTGCTTCCATTGTCCGTGGTGTACCTCCATCTCAGCTTGATGGAGCAGATCACCTGTTGATCTGGTGTAGGGCACAGAAGGTGTCTCAATCCATTCGCTGTATGACTTGAGGCAAGTTACGTAGTCTCTCTATGGCTCACTTTTCATCTCTGTAGAATGAAGATGGTATTAAGACCTCGATTACAGGACACTTATGAGGAATTAAATGAAAATAATGTGAAGTGCTCAGTGTAATTCTTAGCACATAGTGAATACACAGTAAATGATAGGCATTATTAACTCATTGTGTCAGTGCTATCATATTTGTAACCACTTATTTTTGTTAGTGTCTGTCTCCCTGTTAGACTCAAAACTTAACGGTAGAAAAACCATTTCTTTACATTTCTATATCCTTGAAGATACCTGACACATAGAAGGCTGTGAACAAGTACTTATTTAATAAATGAACAAAAAAATAAAGCATTATTTATTATCAGAATGTGTTACAATGTATATACAGTGCTTTGTACAGAGGAGGAAATTAATAACCACTTGCTCCTCACCTTACTCTTTGCTTAACTCTCCCCAGTTATATCGGAAAGATTTCCTTGGATTCTTTACTGTGAGATGTGGTGAAAAAGACGGTGTTTCTATTCACTTCTTTGGTTTCTCTGAAGGATTTTATCTTTTATAGCTTGTTTCTATGCAGTGGTCTTCCTAACTTGTCATCATTTCAGATTGGTTGGGTCCTAACACTTTTAGTTCTTTTGGTTATAGAAAACAGTTTCTGAGTGAATTCCTCTATGGGTGTTGATGCCATCAAATAGTATTCTCTGAGGATGCGTGTGCATTCGTGTTTATTTGCTTTATTAACAATAAACATCCCTTATAGCAGTCTCCCATCCCCTGCCAGAGGAGAGAGAGATCATAAAACCAGGTGGGAAGTGAGGGCTCACAGCCGCACGGCAGACAAAGAGGCTGACGCAGCAGCTTACACCAAGATGACTTCAGAGAGTGACGGCAGCACAGGGCCTGACTTACTCTCTGAAAGGAGCGTGGGTGGGACTCCAGTGTTGTTGGTAGGACAGCAGGACCTGCTTTATCCTTCCTGGTCCTGAGTCCCATGATTGCTGTTGGCTCCATTTTTCTTCCAAGTGGCGTGCTTGCTTTTCCCGCCTTGGCTTGAAAGCTTCTGCCTGAGACTAAATTTAGGGCGGCTTTTCCGTGTCTGGCATTCCCTCTCCCCCACTAGCCCGAACTTCTAGCTTGATGCTTTTCACGAAGGGTCACCCATGGAAATGCCCTTAGGGGCCAGCTGGAGAGATTCTGCTGCTGAACAAAGGAGGTTAGATAAGAAGTTCTGGACTTCCATAAAGAGTTAGAGCCTCTCTGCAGTCTCTTCATTTTTCTTTTCTTTCTTTCTTTTTTTTTTTTTAATTCATTTTTATTGTTAGACTTATTGGGGTGACATCTGTTAGCAAGGATTACATAGGTTTCAGGCATATAATTCTACAGTGCATTGTCAACTTGATGTATAATAAGTTCACCACCTAATGTGACTTCTCTTTCCATCACCTTATATTTAGCTTAAAACACTCAGTCCTCTTAACCCAGATTGCCCACTGGTGAGGGAGACATACCAGTATGGGATATTCGATCTCTACTGTAAGGAAAATATCACTACACTTAGGAAGAGGGGGAGGTCATTGACATTTGGCCTCAGTGGTGGGGAGACCAGGGGGGCTGGTGTGTTTGAGGCAAACTGCTGGGTGCCTTCCCTGCTCTACTGGGAGCAGCCTCAATGCAGCTCTGGAGGTCTGGTGCCAGTGAGGTCAGAGCTTCCAGCATTTTCTGTGAAATCTCTCAATTTACAAATGTCGCAAAGATTTTTAAAATGTTAAAACACAAAGCCATTACTGTCTGGTGCAAGTGAAACAGAGCAGTGGACAAGATTTGGCCTGTGAGTCACCGGTGTTCACCCTCTGCTGTACCACAGTAGATGCACAATTAGTGTTTTCAAACACTCTTCCACACTTTTCTAGTTCTGATCTAGATCGCAGTTGGAGTTGTCATTTCCCAAAATCACTTGCGTGCTCTTTTAAAAAGAGAAGACTTGGTGGTATACTCTTCTGGGTTTGTCTCAAACCTCTGAAGGATTCTGTAAGATAAGTGGGTTAGTTGTTTTTCACTTAGTGCTAAAGGCTTAAGGGGTTTTGTGTGTTCTTCCTCTTGTTTTCCATTTGGCATGCACTACTTATGCTTTAAACTGACATGCAATGAGAAAAAGTTCCTGGAGCCTGAAAGTTGGTTAATATCAATGACATTCTTGTGTCTAATAACCCATGCCTGGGAAACGCAACTTGTTTGTTACAAATACCCAGTGCCAAATCACGAATAAACAGCTGCTTCGTCTTTGTCGGTATTTACAGCAGCACTTTAACTAGTTTGACCCTATTCAAGGAGGTAATGAAGAGCCGGGTGCCGGTGATGTTGATAAACTATGGCAATTTCTGCATTGTGTCCTTAGAGCTGCCTCTGCTTCAGCCACCATTATTTAAATTGCTCGTCATTACAGCTGTGCCATTAACTGGAAATGCAGCGAGGTGACACGTAGGAGCAGGGCCAGCAGGACACTCTTAGCCTTTCTTACTGAGTGCCACATTCTGAAATGGGGAGCAGTAATATAAAGAACACACGCAAGCCAGCCCCCCGAGGCACAGACACTCATCATTCTCTGCAGTGCTGGTGGGGTGTTTGGAGTTCCCCATCTGTAAATAGTTTTTGGAGATTAGACCCAAACCACAGATAATGTTCTAGGCTTTTAACAATTAACATTCTTTCACTAAAACAGAAAATGTCTCAGCCTGTCTCAGGCTGGGTTATTCTTTCCCACCAGGATCAGATGCAGAAGGACATGGGAAGAGGAGGTGGTTCAGTCTGTGGTAAGGAACTGAATTGAGTGATGGTCCAGTCACGTGACTCTGTCAGTGTCATTTTTAGGAAAGTGCCGATTGCCAGGTTGTAATTCAGAAATGTTCTACACTCTACGTTCCCAGCCGCCATCTGTGAGAGTGTCTGGCTCTTTCTTGAAGGCTCTTGACTTGGAGTTTTTTGTTGTTTTGTTTTGATTTTAGTTTTCCTTTTCTTTCTTTTTCCTTTTGGAGTAGTTTTGGAAGTTCTGCACCAAGGCCTTACATTCCACAGATAAATTGTTCATGATACCCATTTACCATTTTCTTAAGGGAATTGCTGAGGGTCCATTATGCTTCTTGTTTTAATTGTACAAGACCAAAATGGAACCCCTTATATTATTAGATATTGAGAAAAACCAGAACAACTTGTACCGAAGTGATATTTGCCTTTGTATCGCTAACAAAATTAAAATAAAAACCGCCGTAAGTGCTGGTGCGTTGTTAAAAATGTTCAGATAAATTATTTGGTTCATAAATAAATAATTTTAACTTTTATGATAATGGAGAGGAGGGAAGTTGGTATGAGACGTACTGAAATACCTGTAATTCATTTCCTTACAGCCAAGATAAACAGCACGGTGAATTACATGACAGAGTCCTGGACGACAGGATGGTTATCTCAGGACTAGGCAGTCGTTAGGGAAACATGTATCTGTAAGACTTATAACATGACCAAGGACATGGCACTATTCACCCTGGGCATCCAAAGCAGATGCTCTCAAAAGGTGCCCCGGAAAGGGGCAGTCGGCAGTTGCTGGGCAGCACCGTGTTGGCGGCAAAGGGACAGGAACAGAAGACGGGAGGTTCTGTGCACTGTTCCCTCCCCCGTCACCCCCGATCGAGCCGGAGAGACTGCACTGCATCCTAACAGGTCAGGGAGACAGGGACAAATGGCAGCCAGCTGAGATTTGCAAATTTCCCAAGGAGCCTTTCCATTTCTGCAGGGGTCTCTGAGTCATTGTCACTGGCGTGCCAGAAGTTTCCAGTGATCTACACAAACCTGGAGGAGGAGACACAGTATGTGGACTATATGCGGGCTGTCTGGGAAGAAATTCCAGCCATAAGTGCCTGTATTTTTCATAGTACCTGGCTGGATACCTTCCGGACAGCCCTCATAGACTCGGAACTCTTCTCTTAGGGTCACCCCCTGCTCTGGGCTCCACCCTCTGACCTTTGCTCAAGCTACTTTATGTGCTGATGAACTGAACGCCTGCTTATTTGTGCCAGGGCTCATTCGCTCATTCATCCTTCCTTCACTCACATCACGTATTTACCAGTTAAGGTCTGTGTGTCTGATGCCATCCAATCGAAGTGCTTGTTTCATCTTGCTTATCTGATCCCTTTAGCTGTTTAGACTAGCATGTTCTTAGCTTTGAGTGAAGCTTGATTCTTGCAGGATACACATTTGGAGGAGGACTTCGTTCACGCTTCAACACTTACCGCACGGAACGTCTGCCACATGTAGGGCACTGTGCTCCGGGTTGGCACTGCTGGGAGATGAAGGTCCTGTGGGCCGGCAGGAACAGTGCCAAAGGGTGGCGGTGCTGCGTCTGGAGTTGTGTTTGTACCCTCTGCTGTGCCAGGCTACCTCCTTTAATCCTCACAGTCACTCCTGACTGTGGTTGGGCAGTAATTAAAATGCGGTGTAGAATAATACCAGTTCTCTTTGACGGCAGTTAGTAACTGCACACTCCAACGGAGTCAGGAGAACAGGGTCATCACCTGGGTGGTGACCCTTAGCTATGGCTGCCCATCGCTGTGTGTGTGCCGCACCCCAGACCAGTTACATCAGATTCTTCGGGGTGGGTGACCTATCCACCAGCGCTTTTTAAACCTTCTGAGATGATGTCAGTGTGCGACATTTTGAAGCAGTGCCTGCGGCCAAGGTTGAGGAGCACCTGCCTGGAAAGCAAAGATGCACTGCGTTACCTATGACCTTTCACCCCAGAAGCACCTTCACTACTGCATTTTCTAGGGCGCCCAGTTCCGTGGTATGTGCCATGAAGGACGCGGTCCATGCCCAGGTGGCTTTCCGACACCCTGTGCTTCTCGGAGGTTCACGGCATACGCCAGCCTTGAAAGGCCACGAGCAGCCTTGCCATAAAGACCAGTTACATTTTAGTGAAATTCTCTGTTGTTTTTGGTCCAAGATTGGCTTGCTTGCGTTCTCTCTCTCTCTCTCTCTCTCTCTCTCTCTCTTTCTCTCTCAAGAATTTCACTGTCTGAGAAATGGCTAGATTATACATAGAGCCGATTATTCAATCTGGGGGTGACTTCAGTTCCTTGTTTTTCTCTTCTTGAATCCCTCCTTGTGCCCTTTTTCTCATTGCTTTTTCAGCAAGCATGGGGACCAGTGAAGACATAAAATTGCAGTCATTCTGTTCGTTGCACGCTTTTCTTGATGCTTTCAGATGATGTGAAATAAGGCTACTGCTGTGGAAGAGGCTGGTAGTTCTCCCTTCTTCTGTAGCGGTGGTTCTCAAAGTGCGGTGCGTTATCTTACGTGGCCAAAGGGAATTTATATCTGTAACTTAGATTATGGATCATGAGTTGCGGGATCATTCTGGGTTATCTGGGTGGGCCCAGAGCTGTCACACGAACTCTTAGAAATCAGAGAACCTGTCCAGGCTGCAATCAGAGAGGAAAAATTCAAAGCATTAAAAGAACCGAAACCCTCATTGCTGACTTGATGATGGAGGCGGGGGTCCACATGCCAAGAAATGTGGGTGGCCTGTAGAAGTTGAGAATGGCCATCAGCTCACAGCTAATGAGGAAGCAGGGACCTCAGAACCGAACACTGCTAACAACCTGAATGAGGAAGAGACAGAGCCTCCCCGGGCGTCTCCGGAAAAGGGTACGGCCTGCCTACACCTGGACTTCAGCCTAGTGAGACTTGTGTCAGATTTTGACCTATGGAACAGTCAGATAGTGAATTTGTGTTGTTTCAGGCCCTGAGTTTGTGATCATTTGTTCGGGCAGCAACAGAAAACTAAGACAACTGAGAACTTGAAATGCACATTTTCAGTCCTTCCTCTAGATCCACCAAAGGGGTGGGGTTGGTGGGGTGCTTGCAGTCGGGTTTAACGTGCTCTCCATGTGGTTCTGATATGCTAAAGTTTGAGAACTGCTCGACCGTTAACCAAATCTCCACATGTGGTACATACATGACCTCCCAGAACAAAGATTGCATTGCCTACTTCCTTTGTAGGTGGGTTTGGCCATGTGGCTAGGTTCCTATCAAACAGTAAAAGTTTCATTTAACAGGTTTGCATTGTTAAACCCTGTACATTCCAAAGAAAAGGCTAGCTTTGATTGTTCCTGGCAGATAACCCTTTGAAATATCCTGTGTGATCAGAGTGACTTCGTATATTTGAGAACCTGGGCCATGCCAAAAAGTTTATGCAAACCATGTAACTTATGGTGGATGCCTGATTTTGTTCACCTGAGACTGTGGCCCATGCTCTATTCGTGTGACCTCTGGAGGACCTGGAAAAGTTGGTAGATAACAGCCCCAGTCTCTGTCCCAGTTAGGTGGACAGTTGTACACAGTTCCTCATATGGCCCCGAAGCCGGAGATGTATTAGTAACGTCAGTTGCCCACAGGTGTAACCAGCTCGACGACACATGCTTTACTGCTGCTCCCCTTCCTTTCCAGTTCTCACTTTCCTCTCTCTCCCATTCCAGTTTCCTGGGCTCATCTTCTAAATAAGCTGTCTGGTGTTTGTCTCAGGCTGTGCCCCCAGGGGAACCCAAACGTGCAGGATTCTTAAACAAAGTGCCGACTGGAATGCAGCTGTACTGTCTCATCTGTAACTTTTGAATATCTTAACCCTGTAGAGGTCGCGGTCAAAAAATTGCAACGTAGGTCCTATTATTAAGCAAGAAAATTGTTTGTTCTTTATATATTTATATTTGTTTATTAATTTCTAGATTGTATTAATCTAGAAATTAAAAATGTATTCTATTTGCAGTGTTTTTAAATTTATTTCCCCCACCTTTCAGCACATGCTAGTAACGCATGTATCTCTTTGATACGCGCGACCGACGCTGTAAATTTTTTGACCGTGACCTCCGCAGTTTAGGAAAGGCCATCCTCTAGGAATGGAGAAGTAGTAAGTTAGGAGGCATCTTGGTCTACAGTGAAGTTGGGGAACTGCCCTATCAGCCCTGGATTGCTGACCTCCACACTTGTGAACTGAGAGAAGGAAAGCTTGTGTGTTGGAGTCACTGTGAATTTTGGGGGTGGGGAGGTAAATGGGTGGATCACATGCAACTTAACCTAGTTCTGACTAACAGCAACTAATGGCTGAATGGTGACTTTGGTTTGTCAGTAGGTGGAAACTCAGTTTTCCCTGATCTTTATCACCACAATGATTAAGGGTTGTTTGCATGAGGGACAAGCACATTGTTCTGGAAAAGAGCATTGATCCAGGAGTCAAACAACTTGGGTTCTGTGCTGACCCCTCAGGAGCTGTGCATCTTTCTTCTTTTTGGACTGGACTGCATGACCTCGTGATCTCCTGATTTTTAAATACTGCGATCCTATGAATTTAAAGTATTCCAAAATCCACTTGCAAAAACAAAACATGTGGCTCATTATGAAATGTAAATGCTGGCATATCACCTGTATTCGCACTTTGAAATTTCCTTGCTAATAGAATGATGACCTATCTTAGCCTGCGTGAGCCTGTGTGTGCATTTTTTTAAATGACTCGAAGTTAAAGGCCCCTTGAGGTGTTATTAAAGTTCATATAACTCACTGTGAAGACTCAAACTTTCCTTTAATGTTGGAAGATGTTTACAATAGTCTCTTCACCTGACAGTGATTCTTCAGGCTGAGAAGAAGCTTCACACATTCTTCTCCTTTGCCTGGATGGTACCTGATCCATCTATATAATGAGACAGGCCAAAGGACAGGGAATTACACCCCAGGACAGTCTTTACTATGCCGTTTGGCTTTGCATGCAGAAGCCACAATTTATGATGTGATCAAGAGTGATATAAGTCGGCCGTGTAATGAGCTTTGGAGTGTTGGATAGCCCAGATGTACACTGTGACCTTTGCTGGATGGAAAGTGTCAGGTGTGGGCATATGCATATCATTTATGGAGAAAGACCCTCCTTTGGGGAGTCAAGGGTTACGAATTTTGTTTCTAGGCAGCATTTACGCAGTTGCCTGGCAACAATGAGAGCAGTTAAGGCCTTGCTATGTGATGCTGCAAAGTATTTCATCCATCTTGAAAAGCTAACAGCATAATTTAAAATTTCGAAGCAGGGTGTGGGTGTTCTCAAGTGGCAGAGCCTTATCTCACATCTAGCAGCAGACTCTAACTACATAAACTTGATGTTGCTGAAGTTTTTCTGCATTAGAGATGTTGTAAAGAAAGGGCTAGAATGCTGATGTGTGGCCGAGACATCTTTCATTAGAATATATTCAGTACCAAGGAGCAGAAACCCCAACTAATAGTGTCCTAAAATATAGGGACGTTTACTGTTTTCTGAACAAGAAGTTGTGTTTTTAGCTGCTCAACATGAGCCCAAGCCCCTTCCATGCTTCCATCACACAATAAGTGGTATGGTGGCCTTTGTCCTCAGGATCACTGCCTCATACTCACAAGAAGGTTGCCACGGCTTTCAGTACCACCACGTTCCAGATTAGCATCCAACACAGGACAGGAGGGAAGGGGACCAAAAGGGCCCTTTTTAGAGAAGAAAGTGTTTCCTTAAAGTCTCTTAGCAGTTAACCCTTTTATTTTTCTTTAGCCAGAACTGGGTCATATGTGTGACCCCCTCCCAGACCAGTCACTGACAAAGGACAATTCAGTTACCTTCACTGGCTTTTCCATTACGATTCAGCCTTTGGGGCGGGGCCTATCCTCTCTGCGCACGTTACCGTCTTCCAGATTCCAGAGAAAGATCATGGTGTGTCAGCAAGGATGAAGGACAGATGGCTGCTGGGATAGCATCTCACAGTGCTGCTAAGACTCCTTCCAGAGCTTGCAAGCTCATCTTTAAAACGTTGTTAAAATTAGAATTTAGAAATAGCATTTTGCATTAAAATGTGTTTTTCACTTCCATTTAAAACAATTCAGTGACCTGGAAACGTTGTCCTCTTCAGCTGGGGCAGGTACACCACACTCATCACCTTGCCCTTGGTCGTACACGTGGCTCTTCATGCATGCATGTGACGTCCCTGGCTCCCATTGACATTTGTGCCTGTGAGCCTTGAACTAGATGCATTTTCAGTTACATGAAGATGTTCTGAAACAAAAGCCTTCCAGTCCGATTGGTCCATCGTGCTCTGATACACTAATTGCCACCATTCTGTCTTGTCCTCCCCACGTTTGGGATTCCTTTGCTCTTCTGCTGTGTTTTATTTTGTGTCTATGGGAGGGAGTGTAGTGTAATGGTCAAGAACATGGCTTCTGATATGATACAGAAGCGGTTTGAGCCATGGCAATAGCACTTAGTAACTTGTGACCATGGTCGTATCTGTAAAACCAGGTAGTAATGGTACGTGCCTCATGTCGTTGATTAGAGAATTAGCCCAGTGCTTGGTTCACATAACGCTAATATTGAAGACGATGATGAAGAAGAAGGTGTGTCTCTTGTAGTTTGTGTTTATTGTATCAGGTAGTCCTCTGAGGAGCCATTTTGGAATGCAAAACACAGCATCAGCAGTGCGTAGAGCCAATGAACGGCGACTAAAGAACGTATTATTTGGCGCTCAAGGAGAGTCCTTTGAGTGACTGTGCTTGTGCGGCAGTAACCACCTGGAATAATATTTTCTACTCATTTCATAGCCACCTAATTCATGCCTCGAGGTAACCCACACAGCTACCAGGGATTCAGCTGTATGCGCCAGATTTGCTCATTTCTATTCAGGCTGGGGCACATTCTGCATTTATACTCTCCAAAAAAAAAGTGGATATTTTAAGTTATGCCTGGGGACATAGGAGACAATTCTGATGCCTCTAATGACCTTGGAGAGTTATTTTTTTTTTCTACCAAAACATCTTTTTATTTTATTGTTGGATTTCAGTCTGTGTTTCATGAGATTCATCCCTCTGTAACTCAATCTGGAAAAACTTGGAGGTCACCATGCAAATGAGGTGAGATTAGAAGAGTTTGGGGGAGGCAGATGGGACAGTTTGAGATCGAGACTTGCTGTATTTCATTTTTAAGATTGGTTGAGAAGGTTTTAGGAAATTAGAAATCTCAAAGGAAACTTAGGGAACTCATTGTAACTTCATTTTTTCCCTAATTAAGTCAAACGTTGTTTGGTTGGGATACTAACCACTGTTGGTACAAATGTGAGGGAATATAGACACATGGAACCCTGTCGTGAATATAAATCAACATAGTAAACTTTGGGACAAGCAGATAGGAACTATCAACCAGTGTTTGACCTGTTTTGACTTAGAAATGGTTTGAAATTTCTGACATGCTCTGTGGATATACTTGACCAACTATACAAAGAAGTTTATTGCAGTTTTGTTAGTAGTAGTGAGACATTGAATGTAAATTAGATAACTCATCAAGGGGTACTTGTTAAATCTAGTATTATGTGTCTGTATATTGAAGTTACTCTGCAGCCACGAAAAAGCATGGAGTCACTCCCTATGAATTGACACAGAAAGACGCCAAGCATGAAGCAGAGCAGCATGTAGTATGGAAACATGTACAAATTATGTCTGTATTCAGAAAAAGAAATACATGCCAAACTGTTCATATTGGCCCCCTGGGGGATGTAAATATAAGGATATGAGGGTGGGGGGACAGGAGGAATGAGAGGAGGCAAAGGCTAATTTGTAATTTACATACTTCTATATGTTTTGCAACAACGTGTACTCTATTCATAATGAGCATTGCACATGTGAGGGTTTGGAGTGGGAACCTAGGGAGTTGTCACACTCCCTGTCGGAACAGTCCCGTGTAGAGGTTACGACACATGTCCTAGAGCCAGGCCGCTTGCCTTGGATCTTGGCTGAATGTCCTCAAGCAAGTGTGTGGACTTCTCTAGGCCTTGGTTCATCTGTCAAAGAGGATAATAATGATCCTCTCTAAGGTTGCTGTAAAGATTAGATGAAGTACTCTATGTCTACCTTCAGAAAACATTAGCTGTTATTGTTATTATTATATTATTATATTTGATTATACCAACAAATACAGGAATATCTGAAATGAATAGTTACCATAGGGATCTGGAGTCTAGCATTAGGAATTTATGAAATGTAAATGCAATTCCTCCGATATTATGGGGGGTCAAAAATCACTCCACTCCCACCTTTCTAAGTTCTTCTGGTGGGATTAATAACTAATTTATTATTATAAATTAGTTATTAATTCATTATAACATGAGACAGGGTAACAGGAGAAAATGTCCAGAATTTAATATGAATGTACACGCAGGGATGCCCTAAGAACATGCGACCTCGGACCCATTGGGTGGATGAGGCTTATCTGTCATTCTGGACAAAGGAAGAGCAGGCAGAGGTGGGACTGCAAAGGGAAAGCAGGCAAGTCTGGATAGACGGATTCTTTCTGGGCCACCCAGAAACGCTGGGACACCAGGGAGCCAGGCCTTGCTAGATTCTCCCGGTCTGACACTTTCAATTTACGATGATGCTAAGGTGACAACGCCCCATGCTTTGAGCAGATGTTTCTGTCTGAGTTCCTTTAGGCAGGTAACGGGTGGAAAGGGTCACAATCTCCCTCCGAGTCTTTTGTTTCTTACTAACCAACTTAAAATCAGTATCCCCACAGGCATATTTTAGGGTGGCAAAACTTTGGTCACCTTCAATATGAAATAACAGGTGTTCTAAACATCAAAGCGCTCAGAAGCGTGAAGCGAAGGAGGCCCGGAAGCGCAGAGGCCCCTTGCTGTAACCCGGCGCGAAGTCGGCCGTCCCGAAAGAAACTTGTCTCACAGTGGGACACGAAACCAACCCGCCGAAACTGGCAGAGCCAGGGAGTCAGAGCGGGAAAGGACAAGCGGGAAGGCTCTCATAAACCTCCTAAGTGTCCCGTGAACCTCCGTTGTCCGTCTCCCCGCTGTCCTCCGAAGTCTTCACCTGACAAGCCATCTCATCATGTGGTGGGACAGCTGACACAACAATAGAGTTCATTGCGGAGCTGGGATTCTCTGCAGGATAGTGAAACAGCTACTGGTCGTGCTTGGGCATGAGCGCTGTCACGAGGTGCTACTTAAATGAGTGGGCAGGCGGTCAGGGGCGCTACTGTAGATGAGCGGGCAGGCGGTCAGGGGCGCTACTGTAGATGAGCGGGCAGGCGGTCAGGGGCGCTACTGTAGATGAGCGGGCAGGCGGTCAGGGGCGCTACTGTAGATGAGCGGGCAGGCGGTCAGGGGCGCTACTGTAGATGAGCGGGCAGGCGGTCAGGGGCGCTACTGTAGATGAGCGGGCAGGCGGTCAGAAAGCAGGCGTTCAGTTTGACGCTCGGGAAACCTGATAACTTGGCCTCCAATTAAGACTTAACTGCGTGAAGGAACCGAGCGCTGCGATCGCCCTCTGCCTTTGCTTAGTGGAAGAGCCAGCGGGCTGTGAGGACAGTGACCCATGACATGGACAGCCTTCCATCTGGAGCTTCATCTGTCTCCGTACGTCCGTGACAGTGTGTGTTTCACAGCAGGCCCATGTAATAATTCTGAAGGCCAGGAATCCAGCAAGAAGCTGGGTCCAGCCATTAGCCACATGTCCCAGCCACGGGGCACTCCCCAGGCGCTGCCTTGGCGTCCCGCTGGAGGAGACACGCTGTCCCGTAATGTGGCTCCTAACTGAGGAGTACAGGGGAGGACAGGACTGGATGGTAGCAGCCGGGTACTGTGGGAAACGGCTCCAGCTAATAAGGGAGCTTTCCCTTCGCCTCTGGCCTTCTCGCCTCCGCCCCAGACTGGGCTCCTGTTTCACTTATCTCCACCGTCACTCATTGAGGGGGGTGGGGCAGCGGTCTGTCCAGCCATGTAGTGTGCTGAGCAGCGCGGTGCTCCCCGCCCTCAGTGCCCTGACGATCAGTGTCCTGATGCTTCAAAGGGCCCGTTGTCAGATGTTTCATTTGAAGCAAGTTTGGAGTAACTAAAGGTTCCTGGAAACATTTAAGGAACATCAGTCTGTTTCCTCCTACTTTAAAGAGAATGGGTTTACAAAGGAAAAGATTACTTGGTCAGAATAATTTGAGAAAACGATACACTATGACAGACTCTTTTTAAAAAAGCACAGGAATGGGTGGGACGAGGCACCCCAAATGATCCGATTTTCTTTAGTTTGTGGACATTCATTTTTTCGCAAAGCTTTCTAGGAAAAAAGAGAGCCACATTCAAATAAATGGCTTTCAGCTTTCATTATTTGACACAAGCAAAGCATCATTTTTTAAAAACTAAATTCAAATTTAGTGAATTAATTGAGCTAGCTATGGTCAATGGGGTATTATGTAAAATGTTGGACAGTATTTTTAAATTAAGTTTCATTAACGAAAGTTACCATAACTGTTCAAATGGATGATTTTTAAATTGACTGTTCACTAATAGCATAACACTCAGGTGTGACTCAGGGAAATACTTAGTTGGGGAATGCAGCACCCTAGTTTTCTATGCCTAGAAGCTGGAGATTTTAGAAGCATAAACACATACGTGTGTGTGACTGGCCATTCCCAGTGTTTCTCTTCACCGGACTCAGGGTAAGCAGTGGACCCCGAGGAATAGGTAGGTTCTGGACCTAGACTTGGACTCGAATCCTGGCTGCGTTAGCAGAGCTGCATGTCTTTGAGCAAGTGCATCCTCTTTCCTGGATGTGCTTGTTTATCTGTAGTCGGGATAATGATGGTACCTACCGGTAAGGTTGTTGGGTTATAAGAATGAGCGAATGAGAATGGTGTTATTTTAAGGATAATCTCAAATGTACTGTACTTGTGTATGCCTGAATAATTGTCTGGGACCATTATGGAGCTGAAACATGGGGGCATGGTTCCAGGGCAGGAGCGTTGCATAAAGCAGTGTGTTGGGTTGCTGTGGAGACTTGTGCTTATATTATGACAGAGCTGTAGCATCAGAAACATCACCGCTCACTTTTATGGAGGCTTACTGCATGGTGGGCGTGTTCTGAATGGTCTTCGTGGATTATTTCATTGAGCCCTTTCAGCCATCTTATCATGCAGGTGTCCTTTTATCTCTACTTTTTCTGTGGTATTAAATAACTGGCTGAAGCCTCACTGTTAGAGGTGATTCTTGAACTCTGGTAAGTTTGATTCCAGATGCCAACTTTCACCTCCTACACTTAACAAGGTCCTGTGACCCACAGAGCCTTCTCCATCAACTGCCGGGGCTGTTCAGACAGTTGACGTGGCTCTAATTCGCTTTTCTTGGCACAGAACAGCCTTGTGTTGTTAGAAAACTTTTCCTTGCAGGCGAGATGCATGCGCGACGCTGGCTCCTTCTGTGGCTCTGCGATTCCTCTGCCGGGAGGGCGCTCAGCCTCTTAGTGTGGCTCGGGCTCCCCCTCCGTTCCCCC
>PVJL010008322.1:0-34942 GCA_004026885.1 Lyroderma lyra
TTTCCATGTTCTGGTCTTCAATATCACTAATTCTTTCCTCCATCTTGTTGGTCCTGTTTCCTATGGCAGTTATTTCATTTCTCACTTCTTTTATGGTATTATTTATTTCTCGTATTTCCGTCTCAATCTTTCTTATGTTTTGAATTTCTTTGTTAAATTGTTCTTTTTGTTCACAGAGTTCCTTTTTTATGTCGTTTATTTCTTTTTTTAATATTATTTATCTCAGCTATGGTGTTCTGCCAATAGGTTTTCATTTCTCTCACAGCCTTTAGAATGGCTGCTTTAAATTCTCCATCACTTAACTGAGTCCCTTCCACTTGTAACAGGCTATCTTCTAGGTGAATTTCATGTTCTTTCTGAGGAGTTTTAGTTTTTAAGGAATTCATCCTGTCCGCTGGGTTCTTCCTCTTTGACATGAGGGCTTTCTGTTCAGTGCCCAGATTATTAATTTTGTGGTGTCTCGCTGTAGAGTAGACACTAGGTGGCGCTGGGGGTCAAGTTTTGGGGGAGAGGGGGTTGTTTGTTTCTTGTTTCTGATCTCCTACTGTGTTTGGAGGCTCTGCGCATATATCCTGGGGGGAGGCCAACAAAAGGCTTTCCAAAGCGGCTCTGCCTTCTGCCCTTTGCTGGGAATGCTAGCAAATCAAATCAGTCTTTCTTCCCAGCCCTAATTCATTACCTGGCTGTCTAAAGGCTCACACTGTTTTCAGAACTCTGGGGTGCACGAGGAAGTGCCCGCTCCATGAGTCCAAAGCTGTGGGCCTGGCCTGAGACAGCAGGGTCGCCTTTGCAGCAAGCTGGGAACAGGAACTGCAGCCCTGTGTAGGTCTCCAGCGGGCTTAGAGATGGAGTGTTATCTTTGTAGTTCAGAGTCCTCGCTCAGCCCTTCTACCCCTCAAAATTTCCAGAGGCTGGCTCCCAGACTCCTTCCATCCCCAGCTCTCCAGGCTCTCTCGCTTCCCCCAAACTGCGCAGCTCCGAATAGACAGCAGGGATCGCGTCCCGCGTGGTCCGTCTCTGCTCCCTTCCC
Source organism: Lyroderma lyra (assembly GCA_004026885.1). NCBI lineage: Eukaryota > Metazoa > Chordata > Mammalia > Chiroptera > Megadermatidae > Lyroderma > Lyroderma lyra. The sequence continues at coordinate 1,031 of PVJL010008322.1, forward strand.
TCTCCCCGACTCGCCCCCTTTTCGCCAGCCTTCAGGTGTTTACTTGCGATTTGTGGATTTCTCAACAGCTGGTTTGTCACTCAGGGTTCTCTTTCTTGGCTCCTGGATGGCCGTTCAATTGTGTTTTCTGGGAGAGGCTTTAGGAACCTCCTCTCCAGTCGCCATCTTGTCTTCTCTCTCTCATCATCTCATCCTTCTTGAATGTGATAGTTAACTTATCCTTATTTTCTATGCAACTCATTCTCCATTTCCCATTTGTTAGGGCAGATACATTTTCCTCTAACACTCATGAATCGGGTAGATTCCAAAACCAAAAGCTCATTACTCAGAAAATGGACTTAACCCCCGCTGAAATCTGAAACACTTGAGAATTAGCTCCGTACTCCCGAAGATATTTCTAAATTCTGTGGTCATTTAGCAACTGAATCTTTTTAGGATATGTTGCTTTACTTACTTTATAGTATAAGATATCTCTGTTCTCATGCATGGTAGAAGCTTGTCCCTTTATTGGTATAAATAATAGATACTTAGGGATTTTTGTTTAGGTCGAATTACCAGATAAAATGAAATATACCCAGTTAAATTTGAATTTAAGATGAATAGAGAATAATTTTAGTATGTGTTGCAAATATGGCATGAGACATACTCACACAAAAAAATTACTAAGAGGAAAGAGGGGAAACTCAGAAACCTGAACATATTTCTTAGCACATTCCCATAGAAAGAGGCAGAAAGCAGTATACCATGGAAATGTCTGTAACTTTACTAAGACATTGAAAATTGCTGCTGGTAACTGGGCCTAATAAGATTGTCAGCTCAGACTAAGTCCTTTTATCCTATTCAAAAATTTTTGCTACATTTTAAGTATTGAAATTTTCTTCCAGGGAAAAGAAAAAAAAATAGACAGGTCTAGGAGACATAATCAACATGGCAGCATGAGAGGAGATTCTTGAAACATCTTCTGGAAAATACAACAATTGAACAATGAAAATTCAACAAGGGAATTCCTAAGCATCACATAGCCTTAGCTGAGAGATCCAGCCATTGCAACAAAACATCTAAAGGGCAGAGAAAAGGAGGTGAACAGAAGAGTAGGGAAGAGGACAGAAAGCGAATCGGATCATGGCCTGGAGCCCAGAAGAAGAGGGAGTGAGCTGGGGGCCTAAAAATGCATGCTGAAGCACAGCATGACACAAGATGGGTTGGAGCCCAAGAGCTGACAAGGGTGGAGGACTGGTGGCTGAAGCAAGTATGACCCTGGGTGACTTAGAGACCTATCCAAAACATAAAGTCTTGGATAAGTTAGGGCCAGAGCAGAGGTTCCCTATACAGCCATGGGCTACAGGTCTAGTTGGAGTGCATGTGGCCCTGGGAAAGCTAGAGACACCGACAAGAGCAAAACACAAGCTTAGCTGAAGTACAGGCTTAGGAGAAAAAATGACAGCAAATCCTAAGGCACTTGCCTGCCCTGATCTGGTGCACTCCTCACAGAGGGACAAGCTTGTGTTACATCTGAGCCCAGCAAAAATGGTTGCAACCTCAGAACACACATAAGCTGTAACCCACACTGCTCTCACCACCAGGTAAAAACCATTGACACAGCCTGGCTGCTTCCCCTTATTCTACTCAACAATCACCCCCCTCCCAACTCCAACCAGAGCCTGCATACAGTCAGCTGCAACTGGGAAACTGCCATTACCTTGTGCAGCAAACAAGCCTGCACCTTTCTCAACAAACTGCACCCCCACACTTCCTGCTGAATTTTGCCGGGGTGGGGGGCACAGGGAAACTGCAACACACAGGCATGGCAGCTTCTGCCTACACTGGGATCTCAGAGGCATACAATGACATTGCCCATTATATACTCCCAAAGAAGAGATGCATTAAGACAAAGCCAACTGGGTCCAAGAAGAGAAGTTCATCTTTCAGTATATCTCCTAGTGTGAGAAGACCAAATAACCAAGAGAAAATATTGTAAGAAACTGTAGCAACATCAACTAGAAATTGAAAGAAAGATCTCTTCATATCTGTCAGAGGAATAGTCCTGATAACCAAAAAGAGAAGCACTCCACCAACAATGAGTTTCCTAGGTAACAAAGCTGCCCAGAAAGCAAATGAAAAATATGCAGTAAAGAAACGTAAAAATATGGAAATTAATGAGTTAAATGACATAGCATTTAAGACTACAGTTCTAAAAACATTCAAAGAGATCAAAGAAAGGCAACTATGCACAGAAAATAATCTGAATGTTCTCAGAAAGGAAATCTGCAAATGAAAGGGATACTTTAACAAGGACATTAAAATGCTAGAAAAGAACCGAATAAAAATTCTGGAGATAAACAACACAATAAAAGAAATTAAAAATAAAATAGCTAGCATAGGAAGCAGAGCCAACCAGATAGAAAAAGGAATTAGTGATATTAAAAAATGGAAATATTGAAATGTCATAAAAGGAAGAAGAGAAAGACCTGAGAGTTAAAATAAATGAAAGATTTCTGTAAGAATTATCTGACTCTGAAGAGATGCAAAAAATGGCAGCATGAGAGGGATCTCTGAAAAACTCCCCTGGAGACTACAACTAGTAAAACACCTGTACCTCAACCAAGGACCCTCTACACATTGCACAATCACAGCTAAGAAACCCACGTGTTGCATTGACATAGCTATAGGTGGGCAGATGGTTAAACAATTGAGAAATAAAGGGAAGAGAGGGGATGTGCCTGTGCAAGTTCTCACTTAGAACTCTACCATTAGGGAAGAGAGGAGAGAGAAGGTAGCCAGAAAGCACTTCAGACCTCATTCTGTCCACGGGACAGAGAAAAGGAGACCCACAGGAGGGGCGTGAGATATTGCACTCACCTCAATTTAAGTCCAGGAGGTGTAGACCAATTGGCAAAATGTAGTGGCCAAACTGCACTCTGGTTCCCACAGGAAGGGGAGCAACTAGGAAATGAGAAGCCACAGCATGAATGCTCTGGCTGGGAAGGAGAAGGAGACAGGGGGCTTCGTGCTCATTTCTCAGCCCACAACCAGGATGATCTGAGAAACCAGCAAAGAGGACTGACTCCAAATCTGAGGGCAGAATCTGCTTGTGGGGCAAACCCAAAAAAGAAAGGTGCAATCATGCCCAAACTCCCTGCACGACCCCTGGAGTACAATAGGAAGAAAATTAAGCCCCAAATGTCTCTGCACCACAGACCTTGGCCTGCTCAGTATCAGCAGTGAATATGAAAGAAATTACAGCTGGGAGGGTCCAGAGAGGCTGCAAAAAGTAAAAACCAGAGAATTAAGAGATGAGCAAAGGTGACCAATCAGCAACTGAGCTCAAAGCAGTGATTATAAAAATGCTTAAGAAACTGAATGATAATTTCAACAGAGAGCAGGCATAAAAAAGACTTACAAACCATTATAAAGGACCAGAGAGAGATAATGACTACATTAACTGAAGTGAAGAATGGAATAAAAGTCACAAAACTAAATAAAATAGAAGTGCAAAGCACTGGTTTGCAGGAAAAACCAGCAGAAAACACCCATTTAGAACAGATAGAAATGAGAATCCAGAAAAATGAGGATGGTTTGAGAATCCTCTGGGACAATTTTAAGAAGAACATCAGAATAATAGGTGTTCTGAAAGGGGCAGAGGATAACCATGGAATCAAGAAATTTTTGAAGAAATAATGACTTAACAACTAAAAACAAACAAACCAATTAAACAATGAGCAGAGGACCTAAACAGACACTTCTCCCATGAAGAAATATAAATGGGCAATAGACATATGAAAAAATGCTCATCCTCATTAGTTATCAGGGAAATGCAAATCAAAACCACAATGAGATACCACCTCACACATGTTAGAATGGCTATTACCAACAAGACAAGACATAACAAGTGCTGGAGAAGATGTGGAGAAAAAGTAACTCTTACACACTGCTGGTGGGAACGCAAATTGGTACAACCACTATGGAAGATGATGTAGAGGTTCCTCATAAAATTGGAAATGGAATTACCATATGACCCAGCAATTCCCCTTCTAGAGATCTACCCCCAAAAAATCTTGAAAACCTTAGTCCACAAAGACTTATGTACCCCAATGTTCATCACAGCACTGTTCACGGTGGCCAAGACATGGAAACAAACAAAGTGCCCTTTGATAGATCACTGGATAAAGAAACTGTGGTACATATACACAATGGAATATTACTCAGCTATAATAAAAGATGAAATTCTGCCCTTTGCGACAAAGTAGATAGACCTAGAGATCATATTACTAAAGGAAATAAGCAAGACAGAAAAAAAACAAGAAATATATTACTTCACTCACATGCGGAATATAAAACTGAAAGCAACAAAGAAAAAACAAACAAACAAACAAAAAACCACAACATTCATGGACACAATCAATAGTTTAAGGGTTATTTGGGAGTAAGGGGGGAGGTGGTGAGAGAAGGGGGAGGGGGCAGGAGAGGAGGGAAGGGGAGCCAAATATTTGGTGATGGAAAGAGAACTCACATTGGGTGGTGAACATATAATGCAACAAATAGATTATGCACTGTAAAATTGTACACCTGGAACCTATGTAACTCTTGTTAACCAATGTAACCCCAATACATCTAACAATAAAAATATTTTTATTCAAAAAAGAAATTATTTGAAGAAATAATGAATGAAAAATTTTCTAACCTGGTGAAGGAAATAGTCATCCAAGTCTAGAATGCACAGAGAATCCCAAACAAGATGATCCCAAACAAGAACACACCAAGACACTTAATAATTAGAATGGCAAAAGTTAAAGAAAAAGAGAAAATTCTAAAAACAAGAGAAATGCACATAGTAACTTACAAAGGAACACCCATTTGATTCTCAGCTGGTTTCTCACCAGAAACTTTATAGACCAGAAGGGATTCACAGAAAATATTCAACATGATAAAAGCCAATGACCTACAACCAAGAAAAATGTACCCAGCAAGACTAGCATTCAAAATTGAAGGACAGATAAAGAACTTCTCAGATAAGGAAAATGTAAAGAAATTCATCACCACCAAACTAGTACTGCAAAGAATGTTAAACTGTAGAATTGTATGCCTGAAACCTATGTAATCCTTGCTAACAGATGTCACCCCAATAAGTCTAACAATAAAAATGAATTTAAAAAATGGGAGGAGGGATGAAAGAGTGGGTAAAATAAGGGAAAGAGATGGAGAAATTTAGTTTGATTGTTAATATAGAATCAAAAGCAACAAAGAAACAAATCTGATGGACACAGTCAATAATTTAGTAGTTACCTGAGGGTAAGGAGGGAAGGGGGTGGGGGAAAAGGGACAGAGACACAAATATATGGTGATGGAAAGAGAACTGACTCTGGGTGATGAACACATAATACAACACATAGAAGATATAATGTAGAATTGTATACCTGGGACCAATCTAATTTTTACTGATCAATGTAACATAATAAATTTTAAAAAAAGAATTATTTGACTTCATCAGGAAGAGCAACATAATAATAATAGATATTCAGGAGGGAGCAGAGGACAGAATGACCATAGAGTTTGCTTAAATAGTAGATGAGAAATTCTCAAAACTATGGAAAGAGCTGTAACCCAAAATTCAAGAAGTAAATAGGTCGCTTAGCTACCTGAATCTTAGTAGACCTTCTCCAAGGCATATTCCACTGAAAATGTCAAAGGCCAAAGACAAAGAACTCTCAAGGCAGCTAGGAAAGAAAAATCAATAACTTATAAAAGAAAGCCTGTCATCAATTTTTTCAGTAGAAACTCTACAAGCCAGGAGAAAGTAGAATCAAGTATTCAAAATATTGAAAAAGAGACATTACCAGGCAAAAATAATCTATCCAACGCAGTTATCCTTTAGATATGAAGGAGGAATAAAGACTCTTTTAGACATACAAAAGCTGAAGGAATGCTCCAGCACAAGGCCAGCATTTCTATAAATACTGAATAAGGCTATTGGACCTCAAACAAAATGTAAAACAAAAGATAAACAAGAACAACAAAAACATAAAGGGGAGGAAGTAAAGATTTAAATTTCTAAAAAAGAATGGAGATAAAAAGCATGGCTCTAAAAAGGAACTACTGGAAATATGAAATTTTATTTTACATAGGCTTCATGGTAACTACTCCAAAAAAATTCGGAACTCAGATACATAACAAAAAAAAAGAAGAAAGAAAAAGAAGGAGGAGGAGGAGGAGGCAGAGAAGCAACAGAGAAAAAAATGGTAGAACACCATCAAACCAAAATTACTTACAGGAAGAAAAAAACAAGAAGCAATGGAAACACAGAGCTACCAGAAAAGAAAAAACAAAATAGTTAGAGAAAATCTTCATACATCATTTTTCACCTTAAATGTAAATGGAGTGAACACAACAATAAAAAGGCACAGAGTAGTATGCTTTATTAAAAAACAAGACCCATTTATATGCTGTTTCCAAGAGACACAACACAGCCACAAGGACAAATACAGATTCAAAGTGAAAAAGTAGAAAACAACACTCCAAGCAGATGGCATCCAGGGAAAAGCAGGTGTAGCCATACTTACATCTGATGAAACAGACTTTAAGATAAAAAATGTAATAAGAGACAAAGATGGACATTTTATAATGAACAAGGAACAATATATCAAGAAGACTGACATGTATTAATATATATGCCCTCAATCAGGAAGCACCAAAATTTACAAAGAAACAATTAAGTGATCTAAAAGTAGAAACTTACAAAAATACAATATTAGTAGGGGACCTATATTCCCTAGTGACAGTCATAGATAGATGATCCAAACTGAAAGTAAATAAGGAAATATCAGCTATAAAAGCTACATTACAGCAATTAGACATAATTGGCATTTACAGGACACTCCATTCTACAACACAAAATTACATATTCTATTCTAGTGCACATGGAACATTCTCAATGATAAACCATATGCTAGGCAACAATTATAGCCTCAGCAAACTCAAGAAGATTGAAGTATATGCTCACACCACAAAGCTTTGAAACTGGAGATCAAATACAAAAAGAAAGAGAAAAAAACCACATATAAAGGGAGATTAAATGACATGTTATTAGAAATGACTGGATAGAAGAAGAAATAAAAGAATAGATTTAAACCTACTTAGAAACTGACAACAAGGAAAACATAACATATCAAAATTATTGGGACATAGTGAAAGCAGTATTAATAAGGAAATTAAATTGTTATAGGCCTATTTCAAGAAATAAGAAAAATCACAATAAATAACCTAAAATTGCTTCTTAAAGGACTGGAAAAAGAACAAAAATAGCCCAAAGTCAGCAGAGGGAAGGAAATAATAAAGCAATAGAAAAAGTTAATGCAACAAAGAGCTGGATCTTTGAAAAAAATCAATATAATTGACAAATCTCTGGCTAGGCTCACCAAGAAAAAAAAAAACACAAATAACAAAAATTACAAATGAACAAGGAAAAATTATGACTGATACCACAGAAATACAGAAGGTCATATGAGAATGCTATGAAGGGCTGTATGCCACCAAATTAACAACCAAGAAGAAATGGAAAAATTTTTAGAAACATAGACTTAACCAAGAATAACTAGATAATCTACATAAACCAATCAACAGTAAGGAAATCAAAACAATCACCCAAAACTTTTCAATAAGCTAAAGTCAAAGACCTAACAGTCTCATCAATGAGTTTTACCAGTCATTCAGAGAAGAATTAACACCTATCTTCCTCAAACTTTTCCAAAAAAATTGCATAGGCAGTACTTTCCAACTTATTATTATTATTAAGGCCAACATTATTCTAATAACAAAGCCTGGGAAAGATAACACACACACACACACACACACACACACACACACACACACACACCAAAAAAAGAAAAAAATACCAGTATAGAACAATATGTCTCATAAACACAAATGCAAAAAATCCTAAACAAAATACTAGCATATAAAATACAACAATGCATTAAAATAATTATACAGCATAATCAAGTCGGATTCATCTCAGGGGCAAAGGGATGGTTCACCATAGAAAAATCAATCAATATGATACATCACATAAATAAAATAAAAGATAAAGATAATACGATTATGTCAATTGATACAGAAAAATAATTTGACAAGATACATCATCTATCTATGATCAAAACACTTAATAGAATGGGTATACAAGGAAAGTACCTCAACATAATAAAGGCCATATATGACAAACCCTCAGCTAATATCATACTGATTGGGGAAAAACTGAAGTCTATTCTAAAATCAGAAACAAGATAGAGATGTCCCCTGTCACCACTGCTATTCAACATAGTACTGGAAGTTGCAGCCAGAGCAATCAGGCGAGAGAAACAAATAAAAGGCATCCAAATTGGAAGAGAAGGTAAACTGTCACTTTTTGCAGGTGACATGATGTTTTTACACAGAAAACCCTGAAGACTCCACGAGAAAACTATTAAAAAATAAATAAATACAGTAATGCTGCAGGATACAAACTCAATATACAAAAATCCATTGCGTTTTTATTATACATACCAACAACAAAACTTCAGCAAAAAATAAAAGAGAAAAAGCATATGCTCTGTGATTGCAACAACAATAAAAAAATATCTAGGAATAAACTTAACAAAGAACATGAAGGACTTCTACACCAAAAACTATAAGACATTATTACAAGAAAGTGAAGAAGATACCAAAAAATGAAAAGATATTCTATGTTCATGGATGGAAAAATCAACATAGTAAAAATGGCCATACTACCCAAAACAATATACACATTTAACACAATTTTCATCAAAATTCCACAGACATTTTTTCAAGAAATAGATTTTAAAAATCACCAGATTTGTATGGAACCATAAAAGATCCCCAATCGCTGAAGCAATCTTATAAAAACAAGTAAGGCTGGAGACATCACAGTCCTCAATTTCAATCTATACTACAAAGTGTCAATAATGAAAACTGCTTTATATTGGCAGGAAAACAGACACATAGATCAATGAAACAGAATAAAAAACCCAGAAATAAACTCAAAAATATATGGACAGATAATTTTTGACAAAGGAGCAAAAAATATACAATGGGGAAAAGAGAGCCTCTTCAGGAAATGGTTCTGGGAAAATCAGAGAACCATAGGCAAAAGAATTAATCTGAATTGTGAACTATCACCATATACCTAATTTAACTGAAAATAAATTAACGACCTCCACATAAGACCTGAAACAATAAACTGTATAGAGGAAAACATTGGTACTAAACTCATAGACCTTGGTTTAAGGAAGGACTTTATGAACCTGACCTCAAAGGCAAGATAAGTAAAATTAAAAATCAATGAACAAAACTATATCAAACTAAAAAGCTTCTACAAAGCAACCCCCCCAAACAAAAAACAAACAAATAAAAAAGAAAACAAGGAGATAACCAACTGAATGAGAGAAAACATTTACAGACAACATGTTGGATAAGGTGCTAATATCCAAAATATATAAAGAACTCAACAACTCACTACAAAAATAAACAAACAAAAATTCAATAAAAATGGACAGAGGACCTGAAAAAACACCTCTTTCAAGAATACATAAAAATAGCTAATAAATAGATGTAAGAAAAATGTTCAAGTTTACTAGCTATTAGGGAAGTGCAAATCAAAACCACCTCAGACCTGTTAGAATGGCTATTATTATGGAGACAAGGAATAACAAGTGCTGGAGAGGCTTTGGAAAAAATGGAAACCTCATACTCTGCTAGTGGAAATGTAAATTGATACAACTACTATAAAAGACAGTATGGAGGTTCCTAAAAAAATTAAGAATAAAGTTACCATATAACCTAGCAATTTCCCTTTTAGGCATCTACCCCCAAATTTTGAAAACCTTAATCTGCAAATATATATGCACCCCAAATAGCCATTGCAGCATTGTTCAAAATGGCCAAGTCATGGAAACAACCAAAGTGTCTTTTGATAAATAACTGGATAAAAATGTTGTGGTATATATACACAATAGAATATTACTCTGCCATAAGAAAAGATGAAATACTATCATTTGTGACAACATGGATGCAACTTGAGATCATCATGCTAAGCAAAATAAGTCAGGCAGAAAATAATCAGGAACCATATGACTTCACTCATATATAAAATATGAAACTGAAAGCAACAAAGAAAAAAAACTAATGGATACAGTCAATAATTTAGTGGTTTCCTGAGGGGGAGGGTAGTGGGGGAGAAGGGAGGGGAGTCAAATACAGAGGGTGGCAAAAAATGTATATACATTTTAAGAAAAGAAAAAATTGTATTAAAATTGTAGTACTCAATATATACCCATAACAAAAGGTGAATATAAGTCACATTTGAGTTCTGCAATTACAAGAGGTGCTCAAAGGTTACCATTTAGCATCAAACACTTTTGATTATGTTGAACTACTGCTTAAGTAACATTGACTAAAGTGTCCACTACTATTTCTGTGGATGCCATTTCCATTTTTTTGAAGTACCTCCAGTGTAGACAGTGTTATATGGTATACCACATCTCTTAAGGTTCCCATAGGTAGAAGCCAAAGGGTGTTAAGTCAGGAGAATGTGGGGGAAACTCAAACCACGTCCTCAAATTTCATATAACACTTAAAATTGTCTCGTGTTCTCAAATGACAACCTTGTTCCTGCCATTTTCTTTGACTGTCCTGCCTGTCATTTGATTAACACCATTTTCAGAGTGAACATCATACTACAAACTGCTACTATAATTCAATTCAACATCAAAAAGTAGTACATAAATAACATCTTCTAAAATGTGTATACTTCTTTTTGGCATCCCTGGTGTATGGTTATAAAAGGGGAACTGACTAAGGGTGGTGAACACATAATACAACACATAGATGATATATTGTAGAATTGCACACCTGGAACCTATGTAATTTTCTAACCAATGCCACCTCAATAAATTTAACAATAAAAAGTAAAAGAAATATTAGGTCTATTGGTTGTGGGCTAAGTCTTGACCAGAGAGACTAGGAACTAATTTACAGAAAGGTGAATATGTTCAATTGGTCTCTCTATGAAGTACACATTCTTGGACTTTCTGGTGTTGCCTTTCTCACTCTGCTTGACCAGATTGTGAACTTTCAGAGAACTAGGTCAGTGACTATATAATTCTCCTAGAGTGAGACTGCCTTTATTTATGCCAAACTAACAGATTAAAACCTAGAAAACACACATGCTCACTATAACTCAACTTTAGAAAACAAATTCCCAGGAGTTCCCTGGTGGTGTAGTGGTTTAAGGCTTCAGCACTAGTACTGTTAGCGCTGCGACCTGGGTTTGATTCCTGGCCAGGGAACTACCTGCATACAAAAAAAAAAAAAAAGAAAAGAAAAAAAAAAAGAAAAAAATTCCCTCAGTAAAACACATGACTCTCAAACAAATCAGTCAAGTTCCAGTCGAGATGGCAGAATAGGTAAATTTTGTGCTCACTTCCTTTCATTACCACATCAAAAGTATAACTGAATTATACAACAGTCAACCTGGAGAACCAACTGAAGACTAGCTGAACAGAAGTCATGTAACTAAGGATATAAAGAAAAAGCCACATTGAGACTGGTTGAGGAATGGAAATGTGAAATGGGTTGGTTCCATACTTGCATGTGGCAGTTGAGATTTGGGAAGGATATCTCAGCTACAGTGGTCCCCTCTGAAAAGTGAGGGGTCCCAGTACCACATCAGGCTTTCCAGCCCAGTGCATCAATGCCAGGAAGAGGAGCCTTCACAACATCTAGCTTTGAAAGTCAGCAAATATACCTTTCATCCAGATGAGATAAAAAGGATGCTCAAAACCCAGTTGTCTTTTTAAAGAGACTGTGTGCAGAGTCACTCACTCCCAGCACTCACCCTGGGCTCAGGATTAGGGACAGAAGCTCAGGGGACACCATGAATATACAGGGAGAAACTGAGTTGTGTGGCTTTGGAGTGAGGGCTGGAGGGATAGCCAGCGTTGTTCATGTGTTAAACCTTCCTCCCACACAGCTGGTGGGTAGAAACCATCTTTTCTGTATTAAACTCTTTCTCAACACTGTCATAACTAAATTTATATTAGCCTGGTGAACACTATCTTTCCCACCCTGGACTCCCTGAGATGCCATCCTACCAAAATAGCACACTGCCATAGACTTTCTGAGAGAAAAGCAACGAGCCTTGGAACATGCACTGCCTAAGGCTCTTTCAGGGGCAAGTAGCCAGCCTAGAGCAGGAAAGTGCTGAAGACCTTTTCAGTGGTGGGCAGCCAGCCTTGGCTAACACTGTAGTCTTTCTTAAAATCTCTCAAGCATCCCTGGGACCCAGGCAGGCAGAAGCTGGCCAAAGTGTCTCTTATGCTTCATACTGAGTGGCCCCAGGCTTGGCACTGGTGCTAAATCTGAATCTGCATTAACCAGATGAATACCATTCACGCCACCCTGGTGACTCTCTGAGATCCCACATCATCCAATTTTCAAACTACCTGAGGCTCCTTCTCACAGCAGCAGGTGGCAGCAGGTCTTGGTATCCTCTGAACCTTTGTTTAAAATGACCCAAGCCCAGTCCTGGTGGCAGCCAAGCTTGTTTTGCAGCATCTCCTCTCCCACATGCTTCTAGAACCAACAGAGGCTGCTACCAACCCTCCATTGCTTTGTAGCTTCTATGAGGTAGCCAGCTTCAAGAGACTCACAGAAAGTGGCTGACCTTGATCTGTACAGAAGCCCTTCTCAATAGGTCCCAGAACCAACATACCTGGGAGCTGGCTTCAGAGAACAACAGAATAGAACTGATTATCTCCACAATCAACACAACCAAAGGGTGGTCTCAGCAGACACAAAGACTACTGTAGCAAATTCCACTCTCTGGAGTCATCTCCCACACAACAGGTTGCATGCTATGGTCATGGCCGGTGCTCACAGTCAATTAGCCTGAGGGTCAATTCCACTCACTGATGTGCCAACAGCAATCAAGTGTCAACTAAAACATGAGGATACACAACCTACACAAGAAATACAAGTACACCAGGAGCACCCATATCATGTGATCAGGGCACTGTGACACTGGGACTCATATGACATCTACTATAAAAAGCTATCCTGCCAGGATTGGGAGATATAGCAGATTGACCTAATACATAGAAATAAACATAGAGTGACAGCAAAAATGAGAAGACAAAGAAACATGTTCCAAACAAAAGAACAGGAGAAAATTCCAGAAAAAAATAACTAAACACAATGGACGCTAGCAATCTTACAGATACAGAGTTGAAACATTAGCTATAAACATGCTCAAGATACTTAATGAGAACTTCAACAATAACAATAAGCATTAAAAAAGGAATAGAAACCATAAAAAAGAACCAGTCATAAATGAAGAATACAAACAAACAAGTAAATAAAAATAATACATTTAAAAAATAAGGATAGTTTAAGACACCTCTGGGACAACATGAAATGCAACAACATTAACATCATTGGGGTACCAGAAAGAGAAGAGAGAGTGCAAGGGATTGAGAATCTATTTGAGTAAATAATGACAAAAGACTTCCTTAACTTGAAGAATGAAATAGACATACAAGTCCAGGGAGCATAGAGAGTTCCAAACAGGATAAACTCAAAGAGAAACACACGAAGACACATTATAATTAAAATACCAAAGATTCAAAAACAAAGAGAGAATCTTAAAAGCAGTAAGAGAAAGGCAGTTAGTTACCTACATGAAAGTTCCCATAAGACTGCCAGCTGATTTCTCAACAGAAACTTTGCAGGACAGAAGGGACTGAAAAAAAATATTCAAAGTGACAAAAAGCAAGCACCTATAACCAAGACTACTCTACTCAGCAAGGATATCATTTAAAATGGAAGAAGAGACAGAGTTTCCTAGGCAAAAAAAAAAAAGAAAAAGTAAAAAGTTTATTACTACCAAATCAATACTACAAAAAATCTTATAGAAACTTATATAAGGAGAATAAAGATAAAAAATATGAATAATAAAATGGCAGTAACTACACACTTATTAATAATCACTTTAAGTGTAAATGGATTAAATGTTCCAATCAAAAGACATAGGGTAGCTGAACAGATAAAAATACCAAACATATACACCATGTTTTGCCATGTATAATGTGCTTCTGTGTATAATGTACACCCATGATTTTGGCCCAAAATTTCAGAGAAAAAAATCTGTCATTTCAATTTTTCAATTAAATTTTTATTTGTTTATATTTAGGTAACTGATTTTTTTTTTGGGGGGGTGGTAGTTCCCTGGTTGGGAATCAAACCCAGGCTGCAGCATTGTGAGTGCCGAAGCCTAGCCACAACACCACCAGGGAACCCCCTAGGTAATTGATTTTTGTATTGTAAAATAATTTTAGCATTTACTTTTTAAAATATTATGGTACAAAATTTTTATGTAACAGATAATTACAAAACACAAGAACAGATACAAGGTATAAGAAATTTTATGTGTATAATTTTTAAAAAATAATCATCATATTCCAGGGTATTATTTTGTATGCAAATATTATTATTGATTTCTAGAGTTACATTTTTAACTCATAAGCATCAATAAAAGAATTCAAAACATTTGTATAGATACAGAGTTAGTATTCTCCCTGTATAATATGCATCCTTATTTTTCCCTCACAAATTTGGGCAAAAAGTGGGCCTTATACACATCAAAATATGGCATATGCTTTCTACAAGAGATCCACTTCGGATCAAAAGACAGACACAGACTGAAAGTTAAGGGATAAAGAAAGGTATTTTATGCAAATGGAAACAAACAAACAAAAAGCTGGGGTAGCAATACTTACTACCTTAAAGTCTATCAGACAAAATACACTTTAAAACAAAGGCTATAGTAAGAGACAAAGAAAGGCATTACATAATGTTAAAGGAATCAATCCAACAAGAGGACATAACCCCTGTAAAAATTTATGCACCCAACATACGGGCATCTAAATATATAAAGCAAAAGTTGATAGAAATTAAGGAAGAGATGGACAGCAATACCATCATAGTAGGTGACTCTAACACTTCATTGAAAAGAGTGCATACATCTTCCAGATGGAAAATCAACAAGGAAGCAGAGATCTTAAATGGCAATTTAGACTAGATAGATATATTTAATAGTTTTAGAGCATTTTACCACCAAAGTAATAAAATATACATTTTTTTCAAAATGCACATGGAACATTTTTCTAGGATAAATCACATGCTAGGCAACAAAACAAGTCTCAATAAATTTGAGAAGATTGAAACTATGTCAAGCATCTCCAACCACCATGGTATGAAACTAGAAATCAATTACAAAAAGAAACAACTTAAAACAACAAACAAACAGAAACACATGGAAGCTAAATTGCATGCTACTAACCAATGAATATGTTAATAATGAGATTAAGAAAGAAATAAAAAGATACATTGAGACAAATTAAAATGTAAACACAATGCCCTTTAGGTATTTACCAAAACAAATTGAAAACATTTTTTCACAAAGATATATATACCCTGATGTTCATTGCAACATTATTCATGGTAGCCAAGATGTGTAAACAACCAAAGAGTTCATTGATAGATAATTACATAAAGGCATGGTACATGTACACAATGGAATATTACTAGGCCATAAGAAAAGATGCAATACTGCCATTTAAAACAACATGTATGGATCTTAAGATTATCACGTCAAGCAAAATAACTAAGACAAAAGAAGTAAAAAAAGCGGTATGACTTCACTCATATGTGGGATATAAAACTGAAAACAACAAAGGTACAAGATAAACAAACAAACAAACAAAAACTCATGGGCACAGACAACAGTTTAGTGAATCCTAGATGTTAAAGTAGAGGAGGTCAATAGAGAAGGGTGGAGGGTCAAATATATTGTGATGGAAGAACTGACTCTGGGTGGTGATCACACAATCTGATATATAGATGATGTATTATATATAGAGTTGTACACTTGAAATCTACATAATTTTACTAACCAATGTCATCATAATAAATTTAGTTTAAAAATATACAATGACCCAAAATCTATGGGACTCAGTGAAAGCAGTTCCAAGAGGAAAATTCATTTCAATGCAGGTCTATCTCAAAAAAAAAAAATCCAATTTAAACAATGTAACCTTATACCTAAAGGAACTAGAAGAACAACAAACAAAGCCCATAGGGAGTAGAAGGACACAAATAATAAATATCACAGTGGAAATAAAAGTCTGAAAAAATACAATACAAAAAAATCAATTAAACTAAGAGTTGTTCCTTTGAAAACATAAACAAAATTGATAATAATTTAACCAGACTTATCAAGCAAGAAAGGGAGAGGACCCAAATAAATAGCATCAGAAATGTAAAAGAAGTGACATCCTGCACTACATAAATACAAAGCATTATAAAGAAATATTATGAGCAATTACATGCCCACAAATTGGACAATCTGGAAGAAATCAATACATTTTTAGAAATATGCAATCTTTCAAGACTAAATGAAGAAGAAACATAAAATTTGAACAGACCAACTACTATAAATAAATTTGAAAGAGGCAAAAAAAGAAAAAAAGAAAAACTCCACAAAAAAACAAAGTTCTGGACCAGATGGCTTCACAGGTGAATTTTATCAAACATTAAAAAAAATTAACACCTATATTTCTCAAAGTATTCCAAAAATTCAAGAAGAGGGAGAGATCTGAAGCTTATTTTACAAGGTCACCATTACTCTATTCCAAAATCAGACAAAGACATTACAAGAAAATAAAATCATAGGCTAATATATATGATAAACATAGATGCAAAAATTGTCAATAAAATATTAGAAAAGCAAATTTAGCAATATCTTAAAAAGATTGTACACCATGATCAAGTGGAATTTATTCTTGGGATGCAAGTTTGGTTTAATATCTACAAATCAATTATTGTAATACACAATATAAACAAAATGAAAGATAAAAATCATGTGATCATCTCAATACATGCAGGAAAAGTAACAAAAATCAGCATCCATTTATGATAAAAATGCTCAGCAACGTGGGAATAGAGAGAACATACCTTAACATATAATAAAGGCCATGTATAACAAACCTACAGGTAACATTATACTCAATAGCTAAAGGCATTTTCATTAAGATGAAATAATACAAATATGTTCACTTTCACCACTTTTATTCAACATATTATTGGAAGTCCTAACCACAACAGTCACACAAAAGAAAGAAATAAAAGGCTGCTAAATTGGACAGATAGAAGCAAAACTGTCATTACTTGCAGATGACATGATACTATATAGAGAAAACTCTGATAAATGAATTCAGTAAAGTAGCAGGATACAAAAACAATATTCAGAAATTAGTCATACTTTTAAACATTTAAAACAAAGTAACAGAAAGAAAAAAATTTAAAATCTCATTTACAATTTAATTTTAAAAAAACTGAAAAATAAATGTAACCAAAGAGGTAAAAGACCTGTGCTTGGAAAACTGTAAGACATTGAAGAAAGAAATTGAAGAAGATATACATAAATAAAAGCATATACCATTCTCACGGATGAGAAGAATTAACATTGTTAAAATGTCTATAATATCCAAAGCAATCTATAGGTTCAATGCAATACTTATCAAAATACCAATGGCATTTTTCATAAAACCAGAACAAAGAATCTTAAAGTTTATATGGAACCACAAAAGACCTAGAATAGCAAGACCACAATCTTAAGAATAAAGAACAAAATTGGAGGTATCATGGTACCCGATATCAAACTATATTGCAAGGCTATTGTAATCAAACCACAGCACTGGAATTAAGACAGAGACATAGATCAATGGAACAAAATACAGAGCCCAGAAATAAAGCCACACTTATATGGTCAATTAATGTATGACAAAAGAGGCAAGGATATACAATGGGATAAAGACAGTCATTGAATAGATTGTATTTAATGAATGGTGCTTGGATGAACTGATACATGCAAAAACGAAACTATACCACCTTTTTACACCATCTCCAAGAATAAACTTAAAATGGCTAAAGACTTAAATGTAAGATGCAAAACCATAAAACTCATAGAAGAATACATAGGCACAAAACTCACTGACATTGCTCTTAATAATATTTTTTGACATAGTGCCTCAGGCAAGGGAAATAAAAGAAAAAATAAAAAGGTTTTGCACAGCATTGGAGACCATCAGCAAAATAAAAAGACAACCTACCAATTTGGAGAAGATATTCACCAGTGATAATCTGATACGGGGTTAATATCCAAAATATATAAAGAACTCATAGAACTCAACACAACAATTCACAAACAATTCAATTAAAAAATGAGCAGAGGACATTTTTTCAAAGAGGACATACAGGAGCCAGTAGACATATGAAAAGAAGCTCAACAGCACTAATCATCAGAGAAATGCAAATTAAAACCACAATGAGATATCACCTCTCATTTGTCAGAATGGCCATCATCAATGAATCAACAAACAAGTATTAGGGAAGATGTGGAGAAAAGGAAACCCTCATGCACTGTTGGTAGGTTGGCAAATTAGTGCAGCCACTCTATAAAACAGTATGAATTTTCCTTGAAAAATTAAAAGTAAAACTACCGTATGACCCAACAATTCCAGTTCTGGATAATTATCCAAAGAAATTCAAAATACTAATTTGAAAAAATATATATATACACACACACACGCACACACACATATATCCCCCTTTATTCATTGCAACCTTATTTACAATAGCCAAGTATGGAAGAAACCTAAGTGCTCATCAATAGACAATGAGATAAAGAAGAATATACAATGGAATATTACTTGGCCATAAAAGACTGAAATCTTATCATTTGTGACAATATGGATGGAGCTAGAGAATATTATGCTAGGTAAAATAAGTCAGGTGGCGATAAAAACCATATAATTTTTTATAAGTGGAATTTAAAGAACAAAATAAACAAACGAAAAAACATCCAACTTGCATCAGTCTCCTAACCCAGTTTGTGAGAGCTCACTTTCCTTATTTAGAACTATCCTCCGATGATAGTAATTTTCAGGTGGCTCTGGGGATAATTCCCTGAAAGCAATTACTTTCCAAAATGTTTTGAGCAATGACAGCTGTGTTGGAATATATATATTCCCTTATTTATACATAGTACTGCTGGGCTGTTCATTTAAACTTCTGCCTGAAGTCTTTATGTACATAGTTTGTGTTGCTCCCAAGATAATGCTGTAAAAAATAGCCAGACCTTGTTTAACCAGAGTCAATCTTTATTGACATCTCAATTAGAACTTTGGCTTTATGAAGAAGGGAGGAAAATTTAAAGAAACAATGTAGAATTCTGGGATTTATTTCATAAAGCAAAACCAAACATACCAAAATGTCAACAACAACAAAAAGCTCACTGATAGCAACAAACAAATAATACAAATGAACAAACAAACATTATAGACGCAGACAATTGTTTAATGGTTATGAGATGTAAAGGAGAAAGGAAGAGTGGAAGAGGGTAAAGAGGGTAAAATAGATGGTGATGGAAACAGAACTGACCCTTGGTGGTGAACACACAATGCAATATATAGATGATGTATTATAAAATTGTACACATGAAACCTATATAATTTTACTAAACAATGTCACACTAGTAAATTGATTAAAGATAAAAATAATTTAAAAACACACTAAACCAAACCAAAAAAACAAAAAAGATTCCAAAGGGTGTCTAGGAGCTAGTATAGATTCAGCCATAAGAGATAATCAGGTATATTGAAAAGAACATGAAACCTGAGTGCAAATATGACTTGGACTTCCTTAGCTCTGAGCCTCTTGGTAAGTTGATTAACTTTTATGACTCCCAGTTTTCTTTTCTTCAAAATAAATGTAATGATAACTATCTAATGAGATATTTCTGGGATTCAATGAGAAAATGTGTTTTGAGTTATTATCCATTGTATCTGGAAAATACAAGGTACCTAGTAAATGTCACTTTTCCCTTTACCATCTTTATCTACCTAACCAACACATGTCAGCTATTGTCACCACCCTTATTGTACCCAGTCCTGATTTTTTCTTTGTGTCTGTACAACCCAGGACCCCACTTCCATACACACACACACACACACACACACACACACACACACACATATCGATATCTCTTTTCTATAATAAAGACACTACTGAGGTATGTCTGGAACGAGGTGGTTTACTGATGTGCTTATCAGGAGAGAGGATTGCTCACCTTTGACCACAAACTTCACAATGTCACTGCACTGTTCAGAGCCTACCCGGCCCTTGGCGGTACAGAAATAGTAGCCTGAGTCAGCCACCACTGCATGCTTGAAGAGTAAGGTACTCAAGGTTGCTACTTTGATGGGTTCTTGGTTGTTAGTCTGTTCCTTGTACCAAACATAACTGATGGGGGGAGAACCCCAAGCCTGACATTGAAGGCTGATCCTCATTCCCTGGGGCACTGTGAAGCCATAGCCACTTCCAGTCATCACTGTGGGCTTGGAAACGGAGACTGCAAAGGGAAGACAAGAGAGGAGACTCTGGGAAGTTACAAGATATGGGAAAACAAGGCTGAGTCATCCCTTCTAGGTATAGGGGTATGTAAATATCTGCAAAGGGAAATGAAAGGAGCTCCTAACTTGGAAGAGAAAAAGGAATAGGACAATGTAAATAAAAATACCTTCCTTTGGAAGATTAGGTACTGTTTTGTATTATTTAGGGTTTTGAATTATCTGGAGTTAAAAAAATCAACCAATTTAAAAAATAATATAGCTTTTTTAAAGATTAAGTAGAGTTTTTGGATCATCTGCAGATTTTGTATTATAAGAGCCAGATATTTATAAAATTGTCAAGCCAACAAAACTTATCTTGGCTAAGCCCTGCATCCCTTTCCCCAAGTCTTCCCTGTCAGTATCAATTCACTCTCCAATACCCTGATAAGCTATAATCATTTTTATGAGTTTTAAGAGCCAGATCCCAAGGAAGGCAACAAGGCTATGGATGTTGGAATTTCTAAGACACCTGAAGGGGTAGAGATTTGAAAGCCAGGAACCCTTCCTAACATTTTAAAAATTATACCATGAGAGTGATGACCCTGATGATTATCTGTCTGTCTATTTCCTCTTATAATCACATGTAACTAAATGGAGATTATGCACAGGTTAACAAATGTCTTTGGGTTTCTCAGGGTTCTCTAGGATTATAGTACCTTACTGGGTTTTTGCCTATTAGTGCTTTCCTACCCCCATGGTGACTCACGTTTCTTGACATGAAGATCAATGACCTTATCTCTTACTACTTGGTTGCCATCAGGGGTCTGCCAAGTGACTTCACAAGTATAGTGGCTTCGGTCATCCATCTCTAGGGTATTCAGTTTGAGGGACACATCTCCTAGAACTTCGTGGTTCACATGAAGGCGGCCCCGGTACTTTGCTTGCTGGATATGATCTCTGGAGGAGTCACGTAGGAAAATGGTAACTGGATCTGAGCCACGTTGTACCAGCCATTTTACCAAGACTTGGGTGTAGCCTTGCAGAGGACCATAGGTGCAGGGAATATTAACATCCCCTTTCCAAGGCCCTGTCACACTCTCAGGTGCTTTCAGGATGGGATGACCTGAAGATAGGAAATAGAGAAATAATGTAGACATAGATGGCACACCCACCTGGGAGCTAGGCAAGCCTCAAGAGGCTTCTGAAAAGTACTTTTCAACTTTCCTTCCATCACACTTTCAAATTCCCTGTCTAGTTTTGTTCTCTGCCAGCTTTCTCAACAACTAGAACTAGTCCTCAGAAGGAAAGCCCTCAACATTGTTTAGCTCTTGTAAGTTTCAAGTCCTTTTTCTCTCACTTCCTTGCTGTGAGGTGATTCTGGGTAAGTCACTTTTTACCACAAAGGACCCATTTTCTTCATCAGCAATGTAGAAAGTTTGGATCGGATGAAATCTAAGTTTTCTGCAAATTCTGACATTGTGTAAGTCCATGAAGAACAACAACAAAACAAAACAAACAAAACAAAAGATATGAACAAAAAAGTTCTTTCATTTTCCAAAAGAAGTGTGAAAGCAAATGTTAAGCAGTTGGTTCTGGGGTTTTATTGTATATAATTGTGTACCTGAAGAAATGTGGGGACTGTGGAATCAGAAAGAAAGGGTCATCTACCCTGCTTATTCCCCATCGCTCCTTAGGAAGGGCTCAGTGATTGGTTATCTAAACCTAACTTCTTCTCTGGAAGGAAGGGAGGAGGCAGACAAAGGGAAATTCTGAGGGTAGGAACTTGTGTGAGATACATTCCTGTTTAACAAAATTATTAGTTATTGTCAAGTTTGAAATTTTAAATTTGTATGCCTGGTTTTTTGGTCTGATTTCTCTCTTCTCTTTGTTTATTTCCCTTTTGATTTTTTTTTTTTTAGGTCTCAGTGAAGGCACACTGGAAAATTCCATCCTGAAGCAGAATGGAGAGGAAAAGGTAAAAAAGTAAAATAAAATCTTAGTTCTGGCTGTGGTGGGAAAAAGGGAGATTGCTTCTTGGTGTGCAGGGGAGGAGAACTCAGGTGCTAAAATCTGGGGGTAATGAGAGAGCCATTACCTCCCATCAGAAGTTTCCATCCATAAACTCATATTTTGAGGATTTTGTGTTTTATTTAACTGGGTCTAGAAGTGAGGGATTGCACTTGCATTTAGATAACATCTTTATGTCTCTCCTAGGATAGGTAGTTTCACAGTATGAATTATTACTGAGTAAAAGCCTTTTATGTAGCCCAGGATTCCCAGGCTTCAGTCAAACAGATGGAAGATGGGGTGGATACCTGCTTTTTAGCTCCCAGAATGTATTGCCAACTACCAGGGCTTCTATCAGTGGGGAGGCTAACAGCAAGCTTCTGGCCTGTACCCTCACTGGGACCTCTTAGAGTATCACAAGCATATTTTGGCCAAGATGAAAACCTTGAGTAGAAAATAATAAACAAACATGAGTCCATGTTGCTAGATCCACCACATATTCTCTGGAGTATTTAAGATTGGGCAAGGAGCAGAACTCAGACTCATGAATGAAAGCACAATAAGGGCAGATTTTAGTTTACCTTAAAAATTAACTTTATAATTAATCAGAGCTGTCTATTGATGGACCTAATTGTCTAGGGGAAATTCTAAGCTTTGTTTAGGACTTGTACAGAGTTACTCTTTAAGGTCCCTTCCAATCCTAGATGGTTCAGTGCTAACAGACTGTAATGGAAACAAAAGTTAAATAATTACATATTCTAGTTGGTGGTGAACTTTCACCAGGTGGTAAGTTTCTGTGCTATTGATAGTTTATGCCTTCATATGCATGCAGATACAGCACAATATCATCATGGACATATATGCCCGTACATATTTTTGGTCACTAGCAAGCAAAAATAATACCAATAGCCTTCAGCCCCATGAAGACCATCTGAGCCTTTCAGTTTAATGAGCTTTCCCCCATTAATCTTTCTCCAGCTCTCCCAAATCTTCATTCCCTTATCTGAAAAGCATTCCCACACTTACCTCCCGGGCAATAAAGCAAATTCTGCTGTGAGGGCATATGGAGCAGCTGAAAATGCTTTTGTCTATGCCTATGTATATCTTCCACCTGAACTTGAGGGAGCTGCAAGGCATGGCTAACATTATCCTCTCTGGGAACTTGCTGGGGATTCTCACATTGCCCACTCTGGTCTTCCAAGAACATGGAAAGCCAGTCTCAATTTTTCAATCCTGAAATTCACTTCTAAAAGTAGGTCAGGCATAACTCTTCCATCCCACAATAAGAGCATGGGACAGTAACCAGACTTCCAAGAATGACATGTTTTTTTCCCCTTTTTATGTTTATTTCCCTCTCTTTCCTTCTACTCATCCTTTCATCTTTCTCCTCTTCTTACTTCTTTTTCTTATCCCTTCTTCTTCCTCCTTCTTCATTATCATTGTAAAGAAAGATTGTATGGTCGGCACAGGGCATCACAAGAATGGGGATATTGTACTATTATTCCTCAAGTACTGTGATCTCCAAAGTGAAGGCAACCTCAAAAGGATTGACTTACACCTTCCAACTATTTCTGTGTTGCTCAAATAACCTAAAGAAACATTGAATAGGAGCACCTAATGAGATCAAGAGGGTAGTGAAGGACTGCATGATGTAGTAAGAATAATAAAACCAATCTAAGTCCAAGGTCTGCCCTACTATATATCTCTCTGTGTGACTTTGGGAAAATTGCTAAACCTGTCTCACCTTCAGATCATTATCAATAAAATGGAGGTAATAATAAACCTTATACGGAGTTTATTGTGAAGACTAAATGAGCTCATGGTGTGAAAGCACCTAGCATAGTGATTGGCATTCAGTAGGTGCTGGATAAATGCCCGTCCTGTACCATACCTTAGGAGAAACTTCTCCTTTTTATCTTGATTCTTCTTATCCTATAGAAGTCCTCCATATGTCTTCCCTAGGGTAGACAGATTCATTAGATTGGATCATTGTTAGCTTTAATAATGACCTGAAGGAGAAGTTAGCACATGAGTAGGTAAGGAGTGACCTTTTCCAGCCTCCTGATGGAACCTACGAAGTTA
Source organism: Lyroderma lyra (assembly GCA_004026885.1). Classification (NCBI taxonomy): domain Eukaryota; kingdom Metazoa; phylum Chordata; class Mammalia; order Chiroptera; family Megadermatidae; genus Lyroderma; species Lyroderma lyra. The sequence continues at coordinate 25,615 of PVJL010008322.1, forward strand.
CAGGCAGGTAATAAGCCATCCCTGGGTTGTACAATAGCAAGAAAGGACAGAGTAGCCTGTACCTCCAACAACATGACTGGGATGACAGCCAATGTGAAATGTTGGCCAAATTAAGCAATACTCCTGACTTTCCTGGAAGATTTGGTAGGAAAAATTCATTTCAGGAAAGCACCACCTCCTGCGAGGATGCTTTGTCCATAATAGTCCATGAAAACCAGCAAATGGTTAATTACTTGGTACAGCAGGGCTTAAAGTACTAGGCAGGATAGAATTTTGAGACTTCTAGAATGGCATAGTTGAGAGTGCTTTTTGAAACTCCTTAGTGGCATTCTCTCATGGTACATATGGGTAAACTGAGGACTAGAGAGAGGAAAATGCTTATCCAAAGTCAGACAGATAGCGGGGACAGAGCTGGGACTAGAGGCCTAGAATAAAGACTTTCAGATGCTACAATGCATTATTACCTTCTTAACTTATTAAACCATCAGCCATAACTGAAGACAGAAAACCCTTACCTTGGTCTACTTGACATGGTTTAAAGGGGAGTTATCCTAGGGCTGGATACTATCTTCCTGACTGCCTGAATAAAAATTCTTCCATCTACAAGCTGTTTTTTAAAAAAAGAAATTTCTAGAACTTCAGATCCTTGCTCTGCTCCCTCAGGGAAGAATTAATTATCCTTCAAATATTGTTTCCTTCAGGAGATCAAGGCCAGGGATGGTCATTGACTCAAGGCACTTTGTTGAAAAGGGGTTGAATTTGAGGAAGAACAAACAGTACTGGGGTCCACTCTGGTCCTGGGACTTTAACTTAGAAATGCAAAAGTCTGAAGCCCGTGTGACGGTCTTAAGAAAATAGTTTTCTTAGTGCGGGTCCCTTTATAGAATCCAATCTGGGTCCCTTCTTGAATCTTGTTCCTCCTATCATTGCACAGAGGATGAAATCTTTCCATGATTCCACAGCTCAATGTCTGACCTTTGTCCCTCTCTTGGGTTTTCTCCTGGATAAAGAATTAACTTCAATAATAGATGCTTATAAAGTTATTATAAAATGAATATGTTCAGCGCTGCGGCCTGGGTTCGATTCCCAGTCAGGGAGCTACCCACATACCAAAAAGCAAAAAGCAAAAAAAAAAAAAAAAAAAAAAAGAAAAGAATATGTTAACACATTTTATTATTATTATTTCTATATTTGCCTTAGACTTAACAGGAGAGGGAATGATACACATGTGAGCATGCACATGGATGCCCACACATGATTTAAATTTAACATTTACAAAATATTTCTGTGAGCCTCAGTTCTGTCTCTGCAAGTCCCAGCTGAAACCAACAAATTTGGAGAAGGTAGAGAGGTACATTCTAAAATGTGTTAGAAAATAAAAATATTGTTAATTGTAGAAATAACACTATTTTTTAAGAGTATTGACTCTGCCACTACTGCTCTGTGGCTTGAAGAAATTTATTTTTCCTCTCAGGTGATTTAATTTAGTATCTCTTTGAACTTGAAGTTCTAAAATGTGCTAGATCAGAGCCCCACGATTAGTTAGCCTAAACTGAGTCAGCTATGGAAAGCTGTATTTTTTCTGACCTCAAAAGGGACAAGTTAACACCATCCAGCATCTCTCTCTAAGAAAATGGAGCAAGAAGGGGTGTAGCAAGAACGGATGTAGCAAGAACCCCTTTGACCTATCTAGGGTCTCACTTAGCTATTACTCAGGCTTAGTTTCTTAGTTTCTTAGTTACTTCAATTTTCAGGAGTATAAATAAAGCTGGAGGAAGACCCAAAGAAATAATGTTACTATGGAGTAGTCACATCTCCTTTGGGATATGTGTCCAGCATTAAACTCCCACAATTAGCCCAGAGAAACTGGGCCATGTCTGCAGGGAACTGAGTTACTCCAGAAGGTGGTAAGAAACCAAATCCTGTGAAGACCAGTTGAAGGAACTGGGGCTGTTTATCTTGGAGAAGAGATGAGTTGAAAGGACATAATGTCTGTTCTCAGAACTGTAAAGGGATGACGCAGCATAGAGAAAGCAGATATAATATGTGTGTCTCCAAGAAACAGAGCTGGGATCTTTGGATAGAAACCACAAAAAAGTGGATTTAGTTCTATACAAAGCAGAATTCTTAACAGTTGGAGGTGTCCCTAAATAGACTAGATTGTCTGGGGCACTAGTGAATTATCAGTTACTACAAGTATGAATTGGTATTCTGAGCAGTTTTTCATAATAGGGAAGTGTGAATGTAGGTTACTTTTAAGGTCTCATCTAGCTCTTCAATAGCTTTCCTTCTTTGGGAGATATGTGTCTTAACAGAGATCAAAGCCTGGAAGCAGAGGGGTTAAGGTGTAATAGTAGAATTTCAGGTGAAAATCAACAAATGGAGGAGGGGTTTAAGTGGCATTGGGAACATTCTTAATGTCCCTGAAATAAGAATAGCACTATAAAATCATGTGGATATTTTATGAGAGGATTCTTTCCCATTTCTACCCAAACATACCTTCTGGCTTCTTCAGCATCCTTCAACTACCTCCCTCTCTTCTCAAAACTGACATAGTCTGCAGCACTGGCTGAGAAATTCAACTGCTTAGCAGAAGTGGGCTTTCCTCAGTAGGAATTCAATCCCAACCCCCCAGCCATTTGCCTATGCCAGTAATGGCATCCTGGCCCCCATTTGCTGCCTTACCATAGGTGACCACTTTTAGGTGGTCCAGAAGCAACAGGCCCAGTAAGAGCCCCATCACAGCCAGAACCAATCCTGTCCTTTCCTCCTGCTGTCAAAGAGGCTTGAACTCCTGACGGCTGCCAGCGTCTGTGACTGCTCACTTCCCTTTCTTTCCTATATCTCTCACTCAGACTCCCAGTCCTATCTCACATTTCCCTTCCTTCCCTATTTCAGCACAAGTCACATGAGTATCCCACTACACTCCCCCTGCCCCCGACCTAGGATTGCAGGCTTGAGGGTGGGTAAAGCAATTTCTCCCTCTGCTAGGGTATTGACTTGACTTTCCCTGGAGTCAATGGGGCTTGGTAGTCTTTAAATTCTTATTTTGGGTTTCCTCCACAAGACTCAGAGTTGGCGGCAGTAACTTTGAGATGAGTCTGCTCCTTCCAGTGGGAGGGTATTTTTCTTTCTAGTGGGAGAAGCGATCAACTTTGCAACATTCAGCAGTCAAACTGTCAACCTCTGCTTGCTCAGCTTATGTAAATGAACAAAATATTGGGAGTGAGTGTCTCTGGGCTTCAGAATACAAGTGATTAAATGTGTGAAAGAGCTTTCTACACACCAATGTTTAAACAATTGGCAAGCCCATGGATGAGGCAGTAATTCAAAAACCTTTTTTCAATATGAGATACTGGAAATTTAACCCCATATGTCATATTGGAAAAGGTCTTTGAATCACTTTCTCTTATGGTTCCATCTTTTTGATGAGAAGTGTTCCCATTAGTGCTCACAAGGGATCTTTTATTTACTTTTTAAGGGAAAGTTAAATCTAGCATCCATTGTAATTGCCCATTGACTTGACAGCGGATGCTCTATTAGGTTGAACTATTCAATGACTTTCAATTGGTACAGATTCCTGACCTACAAGAGAGTAACCTTAAGCCTCCTAGAAAGCGTAATTACTTTTCTTCACATGCACCAGAGTGACTGTAAGTCCATCAGCAGTTTATGTAAAATTTGACATTATAATCACTTCCAAAAGAAAAATGCATCCAAGAAATTCACACTGACTTGTAAGTAACATCTAATCTTAGCTTTCTTTTTTATTAGAAGAGTAAGTGAGGCCTTGGTTGAGAAACCTGTGAGCTTCACAGAGAGGAGGAGTGAAACTCCAAAGACAAACATTATCTCCTCCATACATATGTCCTAAGGCTATGCAAAGCTAAGAGAAGACTCCAGCATTCTTGCTTTTTCCATTATCACATAGAATTATGGCAAGCCCCGTTGCCACCCAGATCCAATCTTCCTTGTCTGGTTGTTTCTTGCTTTTTGGTTCCTCCATTCAGTCCACCTCAGTAGACATTCTAGTCATTCTTTCCCATTGTGTTTTCACTTAGGAAACTCTGAGCTTTAGTAAACCCCTTTTTGTGTTTTTTTAACCAACAACCTACCACCACTACCACCATACATCTACACATGCACATACTCACACATCTTCAGACACACATCTTCCCTTATATGTGATAAAGACCTGGAAGCTCATGCCTCATTAGACTTGTGTCAATTCCTCTCTGGTCTGGAGACTGTATTTTTTAAAATCCCTTTTGCCACTTGATAGAATCTGCTAGATCTGAAGATTAATATCCTAGGGATCATGTACAGCATTTTTCTGGTGAAGACTTTCAGTCTTGCAGTGGACTCAGTAGCCCTGTTGAGCAAGAAAAGCATTGAAGGGGAAGTCTGAAAGCCCAAAGACAGACCTGGCTTTGCATTTACTTTATTCTGAGACTACTGATAAGTTAAGTCTCTCTGAATCTCATCTTCCCCAATTTTAACATGAGCACTGTTAGAACTGATATTTGTATCTTTTCAGATATTTTAAAATCAAGCTACACTATACATACAATATCAACTATAGCAATGATAGCTATCTTTTTCTAATCTTTTACTCTTCTAGGAACTGTACTATGCACTTTGTATGATTATTTAACTTTATACTTATAACCTCTCAGGTGGGTATTACAGTACTTGCTCTAGTGTCTTTTCTGTCACTGCTTTCTCCTTTACTCTGATTTTCTTTTTATTTGTAGAATTCACCACTACTTGTCATAATATACATTTATTGTTTACTTGTTAGTTGTTTGTCTCCCACTATTGAATATAAGTCCCACGAAAGAAGGAAATTTTACATTTCATGTTAACTGCTATTAATATATCATCCATGCCTAAAACAGTGCCTGCATATAATAGACACTCAATAATTTTTAATGAATTAATTGAATAAATCACTGTTTTACAAATGAGGCTAAGGCTCAGAATAGTGAAATCACTTACCTGTGTAGAAGCTGGCCAGACAAGATACAATTTCATATCTGTGTGTATATCTTTAATGACAACTTATAAAGCATTTTCAGGCCTTCTATGGATGTTATGAGAGCGAGAATAAATGTTAGATGTAATCCTTGGCTTAGTAAAATTTGAGTATATATAGAGTCAAGATGCACATGTATAAACATACCAATGGGAACAGGTGCACATGTACACACTACAAGAATTATTCAGCTATAAACCTTGTGGTTCAGACAACTTCTAATTGAGTAGTGTGAAAAACTTCCCTGGGCAAGTGATATGAAAACTACCTTTATAGAATTCTTACTCTGGACTTGGCATATTACCCCTAAGCCTTACTTTGCATTGAAGATATTATGAATACCCTCTCCTTTTCTTTCTTTCTTTCTTTTTTTTTTTTTTTTTTTTTTGCTGAGGAAATCTGAGGTCTAGAGACCTGATCACAGTTACACAGCTAGTAAGTGTGAGAAGGGATATTTTTAATTCAAGTCGATCTGTTTCCAAAGCCTGTGCATTTCTTCTCCATTCTCTAGGGCAGCTGTTCTCACCCTGTGGGCTGTGACCCTTTGGGGGTCGAACAACCCTTTCACAGGAGTCACCTGAGATAATTGGAAAACACATATCAGTTATTTACATTACGATTCATAACAGTAGCAAAATTACAGTTATGAAGTAACAACGAAAATAATTTTATGGGAGTCACCACAACATGAGGAACTGTATTAAAGGGTCATGGCATTAGGAAGGTTGAGAACCACTGCCCTAGGGCTATATATCAGCTGAGCCAAGAAAGAAGAGGCAGTGAAAGAGGAGAGGAGAGAGAGATGTATGGTTGTTTTAATCCAGGCAGTTCACCTTTTTAAAATCTTCAAACCCCGTGATTTCTGGGATTATTTTACACATGTGGTAACAGCTCACATATTGTAGGTGAAAAGCAGAGAAAATAACTCATATCTCTTGAGGTCCAGTATCCAGAGGTCACTGTGACTCTGTGCCCACTTCCATTTCCATACCTTACCTTCCTAGAAAAATGTTAAAAAGGCATATTGGAGAAATTCAGTAGTGTGTAAACAGTAGTTGAGACCCTCTTGTATGCTTGTACACCTTGTGCTTGACTGGAGTGGAGAAAAGCAATGGTGGGTAAAGGAAATCCAAGCAGGTCTTCTTTGCGAACACATATACAAACAAATGCACAAATACCATATATAAACATAGATGCACAGATACATATGGGCACATATAAATAAACAAGAAATATCTTTGACTATTAAATATGTGAGCTTATCCTAGAAAAAAGAGCTACATACCTATTAGCTGAATATCACTAAAATTACTTTTAAAGAACTCCCCTTGGGAAGCTATGCACAAATGCCAGCACTTAGTCCACTCTTAAAAACAATTTTGGAATTGTTTTTAATAATTTATCTGGAATGGCCATCAGAACTGTCATTGTATTACTCTTGATGTCCTGAATATAATCAAAATTTCTTTTCTTTATCTTTGAGTAAAGAAAAATGTCATTGGGGGATCAGATCAGGTGAACAAAAAGGGTGTTCCAATACAGTTATTTGTGTACTGGCTAAAAACTCCCTCACAGACAGTGCCATGTTAGCTGGTACATTGTCGTGATTCATTGTCATCATAGGTTGGCTCTGGGTGATTTTGAAACTGAGAACTGGCTGACATGAAAATGCTGAAATGCTGAAATGCAGTTTTGAGTGAAATGAAGGCTCAGGAAAAGGGTGAAAGGCTGAGCTGGTGGCGAGCACACAGCTCTTGACCAACATGATCACAGCCCACTCCCAACTTGCCCTGCATTGCCACTGTCTACCCCCACCCCCAACTTCCCTGATGAACAGACTGGTGTTGCAGTAGAGTGAGCAGCCAGGGGAGCTACCACAGAAAACAAAGCAGCTGCACCACCCACAAATCCAAGTAGAAGCAAAAGACACTGAACCTGGCTGCTTCCTTTAACTCTCTATGAAAGCTTGCCCCCTCCACAAACACTACCTACTGTCTGCTCTATAGCTAGCTAGAAACTGGCCATGGAGCTAAGGAAAACTCCAAAACACAGGTACAGCAGCTTCTCCATGCATTGATCTCACAGCATAGTACATCATTGTCCATCATATTTTCCAAAAAAAGGGGCACAATGAGAAGTAGGCGACTGGATTAAAAGAAGGGAAGCCCACCTTGTAGGAAAGCTCCAAGAGACAGGAGTTTGAATAAACAAGAGAAAAATATGGGAAAACACTACAACAATACCAACTAGGAAGTAAAAGAAAGAAGAAAGGAAAGAAAGAAAGAAACAAAAAAGAAAGAAAAGAGAAAGAAAAAAAGAAAGAAAGAAGAAGAAGAAAGGAAGGAAAAAAGGAAGAAAGAAAAGAGAGAGAGAGAAAGGAAAAAGGGTAGACCATATGCTGGGACCAAAAACTAGCCTCAGCAAATTCAAGAAGATTGAAATTATACCAAGTGTCTTCTCAGACCACAGAGCTTTGAAATTGGAGATCAACTGCAGAAAGAAAGCAAGAAAATCACATATACATAGAGATTAAACAACATCTTATTAAAAAAAAAATGACTGGATCAAGGCTTCCAGATCAAGATGGTGGCATGAGAGAACGTCCCTGAAATCTCTTCAGGAAATTACAAACTGAACAGCCAAAATTTGACAAAGAAATCCCCAAGTGACAAAGCCTCAACTGAAAGATCCACCCACCACAGGGAAACACCTAAAGACCTCTCTATATCTGCAGAGAAAAGAAGGTGAATGGGAGAAAAGAGGAGGAAGCAATGAGGATACAGGACTCTGAAAGCCCACAGCTGGCAGAAGAAGGACTAAGAAGGGAGTCGGGGGAAATGGACTGAAGTGCAGCATGATCCCAGGTGGGCGGAGGAGTGGACAGTGGAAGCCCTATGAGAAGATGGCATAAAGCGGTGCCTATACTCTGGATTCGGTGTGATCCTGATGGAGGGCTGAGCCTGCTCTGTGGTCCCCAGACTGCCAAATCTGTTGTGCTCTTGACAGAGGTCTGAGCCTCCTCTGTGAAGCCCACCATGCTGGCTGCAGTGTATTCCTGATGAAAAGCTGAGATTGGTTGGTGACTTGCAGCCATCTGAACTTCCATGCACTCCTAACAGAGGGCCAGGTTTGTACTGCAGCATATGCCAGGCAGTGCTGATCACTCCCCTGATGGGGAAGACCTGTGCAGAAGACCACCTGCCCAGGCCTTCAGTGCTCCTGACAAAGGGACAAGCCAGTTTCACAGCTGAGCCAGCACCCAAGGAAATGAATAACCTCAGGACAACCAGCAGTGATGAACTGCACTGCCCCCATCGCTAGGCAGAAAATGTGAACACAGAGCCTGGCTACTTCCCCTTGCCCTCTCCTAAACTGCCATTACCCTGTGCTGCAAACAAGCCCTTAGCCCTCCCCAACAAACTCTGCTCCCAAGGGAACCAGCAGGGTGACTTAGGGAAACTGTAAAACAAAGGCACAGCAGCCTCTGTCTGCACAGATTTCAGAGGCAGAGAATATCATCACCCACCACATTTCCTCAAACAAGAAGCACATAGAAACTAAGGCAACTGAGTCAAAGAGGAGAAGCCCACACTCCATGAAAGCTCCGAGAGTGAGAAAATCTAACAACCAAGAGAAAATACTATAAGACACTGCAGCATCATTGACTGGGAAGTAAAAAAAAGACCTCTCTATATCTGCAAGGAAAAATAAGCCCTTATGCCCAGGAAGATAAATATGTCAACTACAATGAACTCTCTTGAGAACAAAGCATCTCTCAGAGAAAATGGAAAATATCCAGGAAATGAAGATATAGATTTGGAAATATATGACCTAAGTGACACAGAATTCAAGTCTGCATTCCAAAAAATACTCAAAAAGCTCAGGGAATGCAGACTGAGTACTTACAGCCAGGAATATTACCTCAGGAAAAAAAAATCACTGAACAAAAGAAACACTTTAACAAAAAATTGAGACTACAAAAATGAATCAAATAGAATTTTGGGAGATAAACAATGCAATAAAAGGAAAGAAGCATGAACTATCTAGCACAGGAAGCAGGGCCGACCAGATGAAGGAAAGAATTAGTGACATCAAAGATAGAAACATGAAAATTGAGCAAAAAGAAAAAGACATAGATTTGAGAACCAATAAAGAGACACTGAAAGATTTCTATAAGAATTATTTGACACCATCAGAAAGAATAACATTACAATAACAGGAATACCAGAAAAGACAGAACAAAATTCTAATGCGAGATTAATCAAACAAATAGTAGATGAGAACTTTCCAACC
>PVJL010008322.1:35042-68002 GCA_004026885.1 Lyroderma lyra
AAAAAAAAAAAAAAAAAAAAAAAAAAAAAAAAAAAAAAAAAAAAAAAAAAAAAAAAAAAAAAAAAAAAAAAAAAAAAAAAAAAAAAAAAAAAAAAAAAAAAAAAAAAAAAAAAAAAAAAAAAAAAAAAAAAAAAAAAAAAAAGAAACCTCAAATTAAAGAAAAAAACAGGACCCCTAGCTACCTGAATCCCACCAGAACTTCTACAAGGCACATTATGCTGAAGATGTCAAAAATCAAAGACAACGAAAGAGTTCTCAAGGCAGCCACAGGAAAAAATATAACATTGAAAGGAAAGCTCATCTGGCTGTCATCAGATTTCTCAGCAGAAACTCTTCAAGCCAGGATAGAGTGGAATCACATATTCAAAATATTAAAGAGAGAAACAACCAGCCAAGAATAATCTATCCAGCAAAGTTATCCTTTGGATATGAAGGAGGAATAAAGACCTTTTCAGATTTACGGTAGCTGAGGAAATTAACCAACACAAGGCTGGCACTCCAGGAAATACTGAAATAGGCTACTTGACCTGAAACAAAAAGCCAATTTATTTTTTTTTTTTGTTTTTTGTTTTGTTTTGTTTTGTTTTGTTTTTGTTTTTTTTTTTAATTCATTTTTATTGTTAGACTTATTGGGGTGACATCTGTTAGCAAGGATTACATAGGTTTCAGGCATATAATTCTACAGTGCATTGTCAACTTGATGTATAATAAGTTCACCACCTAATGTGACTTCTCTTTCCATCACCTTATATTTAGTTTAAATAGCAAAAAGTTGGCAAAACAAAAACATAAAAAGGGAAGAAGTAAAGGTTTTAACTCCCAAAAGGGAATAGAAATTAAATGTATGCTTAAGAAAAAGAGCCACTAAATTCATAAAACTCACGGTAATTACTTGAAATAAAAAATAAACCCCAGAACAAAGATACACAACCAAAAAAAAAAGGAAAGGGAAGTAAACATCACTGAATATCATCAAGCTAAAAAACAGAAAGTGAGACAAAAGCAAAATGGAAACTGAGACTCTGAACAACCAAAAACTAGAAGAGAAAATGGCCATAGGCTATCATCATATGTCAGTCATCACTCTAAATGTGAATGGACTGAACTCACCAATAAAAATGCACAGAGTAGCTGACTGGATTAAAAAACATAACTCATCTATACGCTGTCTCCAAGAGACCCACCTCAGCCATAAGGACAAACACAGACTCAGGGAAAGGTTGGAAAACAATACTCAAAACAAATAGTAAACGAAGAAGAACAGAAGTAGCTGTACTCATATCTGATAAAACAGACTTCAGGATAAAAAAGATATTAAGAAACAAAAAATGGACATTTCCTAATGATAAAAGGGAAACTAAAACAACAAGAAGACATGACACTCATGTTTCCCCCTATCAGGAAGTACCAAAGTTTACAAAGCAACTACTAACAAATCTGAATGGAGAAACTCACAAAAACACAATCATTGTAGGAGACCTAAAAACCCCCTTGACAGTCATGGACAGATCATCCAAACAGAAAATAAATTTAAAAAATGAACTCTAAATGATGCATTACAGTAATTGGACATAACTGACGTTTACAGGAAACTCCATCCTACAATACTAGACTATACATTCTTTTCTAGCACACAGGGAACATTCTCAAAGATAGACCATATATTGGGACACAAAACTACCCTCAGCAAATACAACAAAATTGAAATCATTTAAAGCATATTCTCAGATCACAAAGCCTTGAAATTGGAGGTCAATTGCACAAAAAAATCAGAAAAATTCCACATATACATGGAGATTTAACATGTTATTTTAAATAACTAGATCAAAGAAAAAATAAAAGAAGAGATTTCAAGATATATAGATATAAATGACAAGGAAAATACAATAGATCAAAATTATTGAGATGCAGCAAAAGCAGTAATAAGAGGGAAATTTATATCATTACAGGCCTATTTCAAGAAACAAGAAAAAGCACAGTGAACAAGCTAACATTCCATATTAAAGAACTAGAAATAAAAAAGGACAAAAAAAGCCCAAAGTCTGCAGAAGGAAGAAAATAATAAAAATTAAAGCAGATGTAAATTAAATAAAGAAAAATGATAGAGAAAATTAATTCAAAAAAATAAAAAGAGTTGTATCTTTGAAAAAAATCAATAAGATTGACAAACCTCTGTCTAGGCTTACCAAGGGGCAAAAAGAAAAAAACACAAATAGCCAAAATTAGAAATGAAAATGGAGAAATTACCACTGATATCACAAAACTACAAATGATCATAAGAAAATATTATGAAAAACTATATGGCACCAAATTTAAAAACATTGACAAAATGGACAAGTTTCTAGAAACATACAGTCTACCTAGACTGAACCAAGAACTGGACAACCTAAATTGATGAATCAACAGTAAGGAAATTGAAACAATCATCCAAAACCTCCCCAAAGGTAAGAGTCCAGGACCAGACAGTCTCACCAACGAATTTTATGAAGTATTCCAACAGGAACTCTTGCCTATTTTCCTCTAACTCTTCCAAAAAATTGAAGAAGAGGCAATACTTCCCAATTCTTTCCATGAGGTCAACATAACCCTAATGCCAAACCCTGGTAAAGACAACACAAAAAAGAAAACTGTAGGCCAATATCTCTGATAAATACAGATGCAAAAATTTTAAATAAAATATTAGCAAATAGAATATAACAATGTACTGAAAAGATTATGTGCTATGATCAATTGAGATTCATCCCATGAACACAAAGATGGTTTAACATATGCAAATCGATCAATGTGATATACCATATAAAGAAACTAAAAGGTAAAAAGCATGATTATATCAATTGATGCAGACAAAAAATTGACAAGATACAACATCCATTTATGATCAAAACACTTAATAAAATTGATAAAGAAAGTACCTCAACATAACAAAGGCCATATATGACCAACACTCAGCTAGTATCATGCTGAATGGGGAAAAGCTGAAGCCCTTTCCCCTAAAATCAAGAGTAAGACAAGGGTGACCCCTGTCACCTTCTATTCAATATAGTACTTGAAATTTTAGCTAGAACAACCAGGCAAGAGAAAGGAATAATGAATATTCAGTTTTGAAGAGAAGTCAAATTGTCAGTATTTGCAGATGACATGATCCTTTATATAGGAAATTTCAAAGCCTCCACCACAAAACTATTAGAAACAATAAATAAATACAGTAAAGTTGCAGGATACAAAATCAATGTACAAAAATCAATTACATTTCTACATACGAACAATGAACCTTCTGAGAAAGAATCAATACCTTTTTTGATCACAACACAAAGAATAAAATACCTGAGAATTAACTTAACAAAAAATATGACAGACTTATACACTGAAAACTATAAGACACTATTAAGAGAAATTGAAGAGGACACCAAGAAATGGAAAGGTATTCTGTGTCCATGGATAGGAAGAATTAACACTGTTAAAATGGCCATATTATTCAAAGCAATGTACAGATTTAATGCGATTTCCATCAAAATTTCACAAACATACTTTCACAATATAGATTTTAAAAATTACCAGATTTGTATGGGACCACAAAAGACCTCAAATAGCCAAAGCAATACTACATAAAAAGAATAAGGCTGAATGTATCACACTCCCTGATTTCAATTTATACTACCAAGTGTCAATAATAAAAAAGCTTGGTGATGGCAGAGAAACTGACTCACAGACCAATGAAAAAGAATTGAAAATAAATCCACAATATATGGACAAATAATTTTTTCTTTTTTTTTTTTTTTTTGTGGTTCACTGTCTAGGAATTGATTGAGCCCAGGCTGTGGCAGTGAGAGCACTGAATCCTAGCCATTAGGCCACCAGAGAACCCTCTAGACAAATAATTTTTTATGAAGAAAAAGATATACATAATTGGGAAAAGAAAAACTCTTTAGAAGATGGTGCTGGGAAAATTGGAAAACCATATGCAAAAGAATGAATGTGAGCTGTGAACTGTCACCATATTCTAAAATTAATTCAAATTGGATTAAAGACCTCCACATAAGACCCAAACCAATAAACTGTATAGAAGAAAATATTGGTACTAAACTTATAGATGTTGGCTCAAGGAGGCCTACATGAACCTGACTTCAAAGCAAAGGAGGTAAAAGCAAAAACAAATTAATGGGACCATATCAAACTAACAAGTTTCTGTACAGCAAAAGAAACCATCAACAAAGTAAAGAGACAGTCAACCAAATAGAAGGAAATATTTGCAAACCATGCATCTGATAAAAGACTGACATCTAAAATATATAAAGAACTCGTATGACTCAACGACAACAAGAAAAAACAAACAAATGTACAACACATTTAGAAGTGGGCAGAGGACCAGAATAAACACTTCACCCATGAAGACATAAAAATGGCCAACAGACATATGAAAAAATTCTAATCTTCATTAGCTATGAGGAATATGCAAATCAAAACCACAATGAGATACCATCTCACATCTGTTAGAATGGCTATTATCAATGAGACAAGGAATAACAGTGCTGGATAGTTTGTGGAGAATAAGGAATTCTCACACACTGTTGGTAGGAATGCAAATTGTACACCCACTATGGAGGACAGTGTGGAAGTTTCTCAGAAAATTGGGAATGGAGTTGAGTTACCATTCCCAATTTTCTGGAGATACCCTGCAATCCACCTTCTGGTTATCTCCTGCAAAAATTTGAAAACCTTCGTTTGCAGAAACTTTGTACCCTAATGTTCATTGCCGCACAGTGCCCTTCAATAGATGACTGGGTAATAATGCTGTGGTACATATACACAATGGAATATTACTCAGGTATAAGAAGAGATGAAATACTGCCATTTGCGAGAAAATGGACCTTGAGGTGTCACACTAAGCAAAATAAGCCAGACAGAAAAAAGCAAGAACTATATTATTTCACTCATGTGTGGAAGATAAAAGTGAAAGCAACAAAGAAACAAAAATTCATGGACACAGTGAATAGTTTAGTGATTACCTGAGGGCAATCGGGAAAGCAGTGGGAAAGGAGCGGGTGGGGGAGGTGAAAGGGGGAGTCAAATATATAGTGATAGAAGGAGAAGTGACTGTGGTTAATGAACATATAATGCAACACATAGATGATGCACTGCAGAATTGTATACCTGGAACCTATGTAATTTTTGCTAACCAATGTCACTCCAATAAATTTAACAATAAAAAAGATTTTCCTGTTTCTCTATTGATATTTACTTGGTCTGATATGCTTTTCACAGTTAGCTGATGATTTTAATGCACAATTTGAAGAATTTTTGCAATATTTTCATCAGTTTTGCTCATTGCTGGTATCCCTGACCTCTCTTCATCAGCGATCTTCTCTTAGAAAAACATTCATTTTTATTTGTATACTGTTGTTTTCTTCATGGCATTATTCCTCTAAACTTGGACTAACATGTCCCTGATTTCACTTCCACACTTTCCATGTTGAATAAGTAATTTAATGTTTAAATTTTGCTCTATTTCCACTCTGACATTCTTGTGATGGCAGACAAAATCACGAATCAGTAATGAATGCGACTTAGTAGGACATTGTCACATGTCATCATGAACACAGCTATGAGACACAGATATACCAATGTTATGAAACCTGACTGATTTGTTTGTGCAGTGATTTCCATGTGAGCACGTGGTAGCAAATTAAAAAACTTCATCTGTCAGTCCTCATACATATAGATATACATATGTCTATAAAACGGCCATAGGCATAAAATATTAGTGTATTGATGCACAACACAAAATATGCATGCAGAAATATAAGCACATCGCACATCACACACATACACACACACACACACACACACACACACACACACACACAAGGCAGTCACACAGATACATAAATATACACCAACATGCATATAGACTTGCAAAAACATTGAAACTTAGATCAATACACCCAAGTACAACATAAACAGACAATATATGTGTGTAAGCATGTAAATATTACATAAACCCACAGATACATACATGTGAACATTAACCCAAAAATACATAAAAAGATAGGCAGATATGTTTAAAGGCAAAATAATAGTAGCAGGTCTCACATAGTAAGGGACAGAGGAATAACAGAAATTCATTTATACAACGGGAATACAGTGATGATAAAAAACCTTATGGACTTCAGTAGTCTAAGAAGGCTTCCCAGAGAAGCTGGAGTGTGGGCTGGGACATGAGACTTGATTAGCACTAGAGAAGCAAAGAAGATGAGAAGGAACTAAAGAATTTTAGAAAAAGGAGAGAGAGAGAAGAGAACAGAAGAGAGAAGAGAAAGAGGAAGAGGAAGAATGAAGGGGAGGGGAGGGAAGGTGAGGAAACATCAAAGACCAGAGGCAACAAGGGCAAAAATAATTTTAGTGAAGATTGAGAAAATTAGTTAGACTTTATCTTGGTATATATGAGTATGGAGAAAGTTGGAAGAAGAAAAGCTTGGGAAGACTGTAGAGAGTCTTAAAGATCATGCCAAAAATATTAAAGTCAACCTTATAGCCTTCTCTGAGAGCCATAGAATATTTTAGAGTAAAGCTGGGACATGCTACTGCTGAAAGTATTTTAGGGCCAAATTTTCTGGCAACAGTGGAATAGGGTGGGAAAATTAGAGGCAGGGAAATGGGAGACGAATTAGGCTATTGGCAGTATAATGCAATGGAAATTGGAATATGCATTAGAACTGGGTTCATCTTTTTCTTTGGGCCTGAATTTTTTCCCACCTGTACTCTAAAGATGTCATATTCACCCATAAAATTTTAAGCTATGTTCAGGGAATCCTTGAAGTTCTTGAGAGGGAAATCAGGAGGAAACTATATTTACAAATAAAATTAAGTGGGGAATGGGAAGGGGGAGGAATAGGTGACTATTTTAACCAATTGGTCTCTGAAGTAATTTCGAATCCTGAGAGTTGACTGTGCACATTCCTTCTCAAATCCATGTTCAGTAACATCATGTTGGTAGCTTGAAATTGGTCATTGTGGAAATATTTACATTACAAAAATTAGCAAATGCCATAAGCCAGGGCTTGTTTTTTACTCCCTTCAGTGATCTGGTTTTTAAGAATTTACCCACATACTGCTGGTTTCAATTTTCCAAATTCACATTTACAAGAACAACTCTGATTTTATCTGCTAGATCTATTGGGTTTCTATCATGCCGTTTTTCTGAAAAGGAGTCAATGGCTTGAATGGTTTGAAAGTCATAGACCTACCTCATGGTTAAAGGTTCTGCTGGGTTTGGATTTTACAAGGTTTTGGTACAAAAGGGTAGACATAAATCTAGGCACATGATAGGTACTGAATAAATGCATATTATGTCCCTTCAATGTTTCTGACACTATTATAGTTACTGCTGATATAGTAGTGAGCTAAACAGACAAGTATCTTACTTTCTAGGGGAAAGAGATATTACTTAACAGTCAACCAGTCAAATAAATGAGGAAAGTAAAATTATATATGATATGGCTCAGCCATGAAGTCACAGCAATATGAACACTGAACCTTGCTTTTACTACCAAAATTATTTATGACTTTATTGGGAGAATGGGAGAATACATGTATGAGTGCACGTGTGCAGGATTGGGGTGAATGGAGGTAAGGGAGCAAATGAGAGCTCAATTCTCATTTTCTATAAAAGACAGAAGAAGTAGCAATGTACGTATGTTATTCAGAGTCATGGAGTAAATGCCCTCCCCCAAAAAATTTCAGAAAATGGTTGAAAATGGTTGTCTCTGTAGAAGGGGAAATGTTTTATCAAGAACGATAAATCTATTTGACTGTTTTGTTTATACACATGTTTAACTAGGAATAATGTATATTGTATAAAATATGTAAGGTGATGATGAGTACCATAAAGTTAAAATGAAGCAGTGCTATGGAAAAGAGAGTGTGGTAAGGAGAATACTGGACACCCTCAAAATGTCCACATGATAATTCCCAGAATTTGTGAATGTGTTAGGTTACACGGCAAAGAATTATATCTGCAGATAAAATTAAGGTAGCTAATCAATTGACCTTAACATAGTGATTAGTTTGGATTTTGTAGGTGGTATCAGTGTTATCACAAAGGTTCTTATAAGGGAAAGAGGGAGACAGATGGGTCAGAATTACAGGATAATGTAACTATGAAAAAAAGCACAGAGAGATTCAATGTTTCTGGCTTTGAAGACGAAAGAAAGGAGCCAAGAACTATGGAATGTGCATGGCCTTTAGAAGCTCAGAGAGCAGCAATGAATCATCCACTAGAGACACCAGTAAGAAATATAGCCTGCTCACATCTTGAGTTTACCTCAATAAGATCTGTTGCAGACTTCTGACCTCTAACACTGTGACATAGTAAATTTGTATTGTTTAAAACCACTAAATTTGTGATAATTTGTTACATCAATTACATAAAACTAATACAGAGAGTAATAAGGTGGCATGTACTATCTGAGGAAGGGGGCATTGAACAGAGATTTGAATAAAGTAAGATAGCAGGCTTGGTGAATTTCTGGGAGAAGATAAATCCAGGAATGGAGGACTACAAGTGGAAAGGTCTTGAGAAGGGAGCATAGCTGACAGAATGAGTGAAGTGAAGAATTGGTAAAGAATGTGAATGGAATGAATGTGGATGGTTGAGGAATAATACATCATGCAGGGTCTTGTAGGTCATTTAAAACAAGGATACTGATTTATGGTTTGTTAGGAACTGGGCCACACAGCAGGAGGTAAGTGAGCAAAGCAGCACTTATATTTACAGCTGTTCCCCATTGCTTACTTTACTACCTGAGCTCCACCTCCTACCAGATAAGCAGTGGCATTAGATTCTCATAGGAGCACTAACCTTATTGTGAGCTGCACATGTGTGGGATCTGGGTTGTGTTCTCCTTATGAGAATCTAATGCCTGATGATCTGAGGTGGAGTTGAGGCAGTGATGCTGGCACAGGGCGTGGCTGCAAATACAGATTAACATTAGCAGAGTAATTTGCACAGGGACCATAATTAATCAATTGCTTGCAAACTCATATCAAAACCCTATCAGTGAGTGACAAACGATAATTAAGCTGCATCTGGTGGCAGGCTTTAAAGTGGCAAGTGAGTTGATATACTTCAATTGTACAACTGCATTGATGGCCAGCTTTCAGTCTAAATCTAAAACTTATTTTAGTTCATGTGTGGCCTGCCCATTATTTCACTTACCATTTCCATCTGTGCCTATTGCCCTCACTGTGCACTTGTCTCAAATAGAATTGTCCAGTTGCAGGAAAACAAACTCATGACTCCTAGTGATTTTGCATTATGGTCAGTTGTATAATCATGTCATTATATATTGCAATGCAATAATAATATAAATAAAGTGCACAATAAATGTAATGCACTTGAATTATACTGAAGCCTTCTCCCCACTGCAAGTCTATGGAAAAATTGTTTTCCATAAAACCAGTTCCTGGTGCCAAAATGGTTTGGTGACTACTGATTTAAATGATTAGAGAGAGTTGAACATGGAAATGGTATAATCTGATTTGGGATTTAAACAGATATCTCTATGGAAGGCTCTAGAAGGACAAGGGTAGAAGCAGGGATACCAGTCCAGATGCTTTTGCAACAAATGTAAATATAAGATGGTGGCAATTAAATCAAAGCAGAAGAAGTAAATGCCAGAGATTGGAAAAAAGAGTTGGCTAAGACTTGGTTATATGTCAGAATGAATTATGGCTAAATGAAAAGCACAGATACTGCTCATGTTTTAGATCTAGATGACATAAGCAACAATAAGGCCACAAATAGAATTCAAGAAATGCTGAAGGGTAGAGGCTATTTTTAGCAGAAGATAATTTTGGACCAGTCACATAAGAATAGAAATGATGGCACTTCTTCATTAAGATATCCTCCTAGCAAAAATATGGTAAGACTGAAGCTCTGAAAAGTGGTCATGGCAAGAGAAATACTTTTGATAATTATTTAGAAAGAGGTTATAATGAAGTAATAGGAGTTTGTCATACCATTGAGGAAAGGAGAATGGAGAAAGCATCAGCGATCCAAGGATAAAGAAGTGAGATTTCTACAGGACACCCAACTCTCCTCTTTGCCACAAGTTTCAGACCCATACTTAAAATCACAGAACATTAAAGCTTAGAGAACCCTTGGAGATTACCATGAGTCATGCTTTGCTTCATTTGTACAAGTGGGAAAAATTCAAGCCTGGAGAGAAAATGGAATTTGTTCAACACTACACAGTGAAGGCCAGGGTCAGAAGCAAAACTCAAGACTACTTTTAAATATATCATATGCACACTTACACTGCTACATCCCTTAATTCTACAAATTCTGCCCAATCACCTTCAGAAATGTATTTGGAAGAAAGTCCTTCTGGACTTGGAAGAGTGGGGCTGCTTTGTCTTACTGGACCATGGTTTCTCTCTCTACAATATAAAGCCAATATAATTGATTAGTCTACTGGAACAGCAAATGATGTACTTAAAAATTAAGACTAAAACTGTTGGTTACATGCATGCATACAGGATAGGAAACAAACAAAACATAAAATAAATGTATGCCACAAGCTTCCTTTTTGACTGAAAAATAAAATAAAAAATAAAGTATCTTGAGCTCTACTTCTTAAGGTAACAGAAAAAAAAGGAAGTGAGACAGTTGTGGTGACTGTAAGTGGGTGGATATGACATATACACACTGTCCAAATGTCATGAGTTTTCTACTCCCACCCACTCTACCCACTGACTGGGAGAGTTAAGTAAGAGGCACTAATATTCTAATGCTAAGAAGTTCCCTGGTAAGCTGGGCCTACCAATCTTTCCTTTAGCTTCCTCCTGAATGGACTTCCAATATAATTCCAATTTATTTCATCAAAACGTTTTATTACTGACTTGTGGCAGGTTACTTAAAGGTACTGTCTGACTTACTTAACCCTTATAACAAGGTTATAAAGAAGGCACTAATTTTATTTGCATTTTACAGATTTCAAGAGTAATGCTCAGGGAATGTAAATATCTTTCTTTAAGCTCCATAGCTAATTTGATGCAGAGCAGGGAATTGAATGTATATAGTCTGTATCAGAGTCTATGTTCTGGCTACCACTATCCGATATTGCATCTTGTACTGTGAGTCTTATCTTTATATAATTCTGTGCCCAGCCCAGAGCCTAGTATGTATTTAGTATGTGCAAGATGTTATAACTAGAAGTTTAAAGTACTATAAAAACCATAGGACAATAAAGAATTAACTTCTCCAATGGCCAGGAAAGGCACTGAGGAGGAGGTTATAGCATTTGAAATGGACTTTGAATACTTGGTAGGTCTTTTATAGTAAGAATTAGGGCAAATAAGGGGGCTACTTCAAGCTGAAGTTCAGGGTGAAGGAAGACCACTTTTGTGTGGAGGAATGAATTTTTCTTCAGTACCTCCAGCCTTGACTAATATGTTAGACTTCAGTCCTCAGACATAAGCAGATGTTTTGCCTCAGGACAATATTTGACCTATGGTATACCCAAAGCTATGTAATTGCACACCATGCAATAAAATGTCTACTGTATTAAGCATAAGTTTCTTGAGCACATACTATCTGGAGGACTTCAAGAAGATGCCTGCCTTTATATTGGTAGATTGAAACAAATAAGCAAGTATTAAAATTTCATTTTAAAATAGACAGTTGTATAGTCATAAAATAGATTAGTTATTGCCTAGGGCAGGGAGACAGTGGGGAATGATGAGTGACTGCTAATAGGTACAAGGTTTCCTTTGGGGCTTATGAAAATATTTTAAAATTTATTATGATGATGATTACACTATTTGGTGAATATATTTAAAATCATTAAATTCTACATTTTAAATACGTGTATTTTATGTTCTGAAAATTATATCTGATAAAGTTGTTAAAATTCATTACAGTTTTGGAATAATTTTTAATGGCTTGGAAAAAGTTTATAATATAATGTTAAGCAATAAAGAAGAATATGGAACTATACATAAGTCATAAACCCAATTAATTTAAAATATGATGAACTTGCATGTAGTGTAATTTTGCCTTTTAAATTACTTATATTTTTTATTTCCCCAATGATCATATGTTTCCTTTCTATAATTATATATATATATATATATATATATATATATATATATATGGATGAAATATTAATACTCATTTTAATTGGTTAATTTTTAAACTAAGTTTTCTATTGTACTTGTTATTTTTTATTATTTTCCTATTTTTCTACAATTAAATTTATTATTTTAATAATCAGACAGAACTAAAGCATTAGAAAACACCACAAAATATCTATTGTATATTATAATATCTACAAATAAATAAAGTAATTTAAATTAACCAATTAAAAACGGACAATAATTAGGAAACAATTTGCACAAGAAATAATACATTTAGTTAGTAAACATATGCAAATATGCTAAACATCACTTATAATATATGAAAGGTGAAAACAGTGGATACTGTCCATTGTTAGTAGAGGTATGGGGCAAGGAGCACTCTCCCATGGGGTGGCCAGAGTGCAAATTGCTGCCACCACTTTGAAAGGCAATTTGGAAATATCTATTAAGATAAGAGATTTACTGTGCAATTGAAGTTTTAGGGTATATCTACAAAAACTTAGAAAAGTTTACAATGAAATACAAATGAGGATGTTAATTGCATCACTGATTTTAATAGAGAAAAATTAGAAGCAACTTAAATGTCCATTAGTAATGGAAGTGAATATTTCCACTAACATGAACTATAAGTTAGAATTGTTTAAATAAATTATAGTTCATCAATATAATAAAGAATACTAGAGTACTATGAAAAATGAGGTAAAACTGGGAGAAGCAAGGCAAAAAGATCAGACACTATTATACTGACTAGCACTTGAATAGAAAGCTGAATTTTTAAGTTACTTTAAAAATGTTTAATGTATTGATTTCAGATAATGCAGACTTCCAAATGTAGAAAATTATCAGTAATAAAGAGGTTTATTATTTTTAAAAATGGAGGGTAAGTATGCATGTACAGATATAGAGAGATGTCTAAAACATATTCTTAATTGAAAAAAAAATCACATATTATTCACAGTGTCCAAGACATAGAAGCAAACAAAGTATCCTTTGATAGACAACTGGATAAAAAAAGTATGGTACATATATACAATTAAATATTATTCAGCCATAAAAATGATAAAATACTGCCATTTGTGACAACATGAATGGATTTTGAGATTTTCATGCCAAGCAGAATAAATCAGACCACTAAATCAAGAACCACATGATTTTATTAATATGTGGTATATAAAACTGAAAGCAACAAAAGAACAAGACAAACAAAATTTCATAGACACAGACAATGGGTTAGTGGATACCAGAGAATAAGGAGCAAAGGAGGTAGTAGAGAAAGAAGTGGGAGTCAAATATATGGTGATGGAAGGAAAACTGACTTTTGGTGGTGAGCACAAATGCAACACATAGGTGATGTATTATAGAATCTTACACTTGAAACCTATATCATTTTACTAGTGAATGTCAGCACAACAAATTTAATAATAAAATAAAAGAGAATGTATAATATGAGCCCATTTACTAAAATATATAGATTAATACAGTAGACTCTCAGTTAACCAGCACACATGGGTATTGTTAGATGCCAGAGAAATGTCCACGGTTGCTTGAGAGTTACTATAAAAAATAGGCCTAAATTATACTATGCCCTATACTGTACCATACCATACCATAAACTCTGTATTGTCTTGATATTAATATTGAAATATAATTAAAAGCAAATTAAGACATATAAAGACAAACAATGTAATATAGTTTTATTATGAAAAACAGCTTTGTGAATGCAGTGTGCAATTTTAGTTAAGTGGCAGTCAATAAACTTTTCAACTTAATGAACTTCACTAACATTATTTTTTACTTGAAGTAACTTAGAAAAACACACACACATACACACTTAAAACTGCTACAGTAGGGGTAGGGAGTTTACTGGGTAGACATAGCATCAGGATCATTAGGATCTGATTATGTAACTAGGACAGGATCAGAAGTGGATTTGCATGGGTTTGGATTTACATCAGTAGATGATGCTGTACTGGCAAACTCGTGAGCAGCTTTCTTGAAAAATAAACAAATACTAGCTTGATCTGAGACCCTATACTTCTCATAAAAAGTCTGATTTTGCACAATGTGTATCTGCATTACATTCTGAGATGTGAAGAAGAGTTGTTTTGCAAAAGCTATTATAGCTTCAAAAGCTGCAGTCGCTCTCTGCCAGGATAGATTTTCCACCTTATACCTATCATTGTCACTCCCTTTCTCCTCTGCAACATTCATTTTTCCATGATTCAAAACAGCTTCTATAATGTCTTCTATATTACCATATTTTGCCATGTATAATCCACACTATTTTGCCCAAATTTGTGAGGGAAAAATAAGAATGCACATTATACATGGGTAGTACTAATTCCATATCGATATAAATGTTTTTAATTCTTTCATTTATGCTTTGAGTTAAAACTTTAACTTTAGAAACCACTAATGCTATCCATATACAAAATAATACCCTTGAATATGATAATTGGCTTTGTTGAACTTATGACAAACTTACAACAAAAGTAATTTGGCCAATAATTCAACAAAATGAAACAAAAAGGGACATATTATTGTCCATAGAGTAAATGATTCTGACTTGATAAATAATGCTGACTTTATTACCATACAGTGAACAGTGCAACATTTACTTTGTACACTTTAGGCAGGAGCCTAAATTTGAATTAAAAAATTAAAATGAAAGATTTTTTCGCTGAAAGTGTGGGCCAAAAAAGTGGGTGCATGTTATACATGGCAAAATACAGTAAGTATATGAGTTACTGGAATAGCTTCATCCACAGCAAGCCGGTGGCCAAGTTTATCTTGACACATATTCATTTTTGTGTTAGCAGAGTTAACTAACTCACAGCTTCCATCATAAACTTTGCTACTGGCAGCTGCACTACTGGCTGGAAACACCTCAAAGTCAACAAAGGAGGAGAAGGATACCATAGACATCACAGTTGGTCACAACTTTCTTCAACATTTCCGTAATGTTTCATTGCTCACAGAATCCCAAGCACAACTGACAATGTAGATAGCATATTTGAGATTACATTTTTTCTAAAAGTACAGAATTGTCCTATCAAAATTAGTCATTTTTTGCAATAAGTCACACCTGTAGAACAGTTTTACATTCTGTATCACTCCCTGATTCTTTGGTTGGATCAGACTTGTGACTTTACCTGGAAGATAACATATAAAAATGTTGCCATTAAGGAGCTTATCTGCAGGAAGATGTGCATGACAGTTATCCAGGAGCAACAGAATTTTACTATTTTCTGGTATTCCTTTTCTTAATGAATGGTTTTTAACACTGATGACAAACAAATAATATAACCACTTGGTATAAATTTTTGCATTAATCCAACGGTTACTCTATGCATGATAATCTGCAGGAAGGTTAGTTATACCTTTTTTTTTTAATTCATTTTTATTGTTAGACTTATTGGGGTGACATCTGTTAGCAAGGATTACATAGGTTTCAGGCATACAATTCTACAGTGCATTGTCAACTTGATGTATAATAAGTTCACCACCTAGTTATACCTTTAAAGCACCTTGGTTTAGTAAATTTGCTAACCACACACTCTACCTTATGATTTCCCAATGCATTAGTACAAGCAAGCACAGTTATATGCTATTTATTTAGCTTGAGCCCATGAACTACTTTCTCATTGCCAGCATCAAAATAGAATTAGGCAGCCACTCTAGTTTCATCTGTATTATAAATCTGTTCTGGGTTCAAGCCATTTTCTGCAACCAATTCACTAACATGAAATGAAGCTGCAGCCTCAAAATCATCCATTTTCAGCTCACTAGACAAGTTCAACTTACAGAAACCATGACAACCCTTGAAATCAGGTAAGTCAGTCACTTGAAAATGAAAACTGACCTTCAATGTTCATTTTCTCGTGGAATTCTCTCATTTTTTCCTGCAACATAGGTTCAGAAATACAAGCACCCTCAGACTCTTTCAGTGAAAACTATCCATACAAGGTCCAGTCAAGTACTTTATGTATGTATGTATGTATGTATGTATGTATGTATGTATTGGTGTAAGAAGAGTATGATGCTTTTCCACACTCTTGTCACTCTCCAACTTAACCTAAGTCTTTTATATTAATGTCATAGATCATTAACAAACTGACAAATTTTTCCATAAGCACTGTGTAACTCTCGCCACCTCTTGGATATTTCTATCTTCTGCTTGAGGGTAAGCACGATGCATTTATTGTCACTCAGGACCTGTTTTGGCACACTTGAGGCTGGGCGAGAACACAAAATTTGCAAACAATGGATCCCAAATGACCGGTACGTTTACATAAGGTAAATTGGTGGGAGTGAGGAGACAAACATACTGTGGATGAAGTGTGGGCTTACTCACTGTGCAGTGGGGTATACAGTGTGCCAGGTTCAAATTTACATTTTTGCTAGAAAATTATTTTATTTAAAGTATTATTCATTTGTTTTTCTGGTTGCTTGGGAGTGTCAGTTACTTGTGTTTCAGTTAACAGAGAGCTTACTATACACACATACTCACATACATACACACACACACACACACACACACACACAGAACTATGCTGTGCAGGACAAATTACGAACTGAAATTAATGGGTTGAATTTATGAGGGTCTTTCACTTTGTACTAAGGAGGAAGATTTAGTTTTAATCACAGATCTGCTACTTATTAAGGCATGAGACCCTATATAAGTTCTTTCATCTTGCTAAGTCAGTGGTTCTCAACCTTCCTAATGTCGCGACCCTTTAATAAAGTTCCTCATGTTGTGGTGACCCCCATAAAATTATTTTCATTGCTACTTCATAACTCTAATTTTGCTACTGTTATGAATTGTAATGTAAATATTTGATAATGTGTTTTCTGATGGTCTTAGGCGACCCCTGTGAAAGTGTCGTTTGACCCCCCCGAAAGGGGTCGCGACCCACAGGTTGAGAACTGCTGCTCTAAGTTATATTTCTCATATGTAACAGAGAGCTAAAAAGTGTACATATTTAATAAGGTTGTCATATGATAAAATGGGAAATGCATGTATATGCTTGATTAATATTAGTCATTATGCTTTGTATTGTTCTAATTTTTAATAATTTTCATGCATTGCTTCTGAACTCAGAAAAATGCTAAACAAGTAGACAATCCACATTCAGATAATGGTTTGATGACTTTGTCAGAATAACAAATGCGATCAGCAGAAATTGTATAAAACCTCCCTATAAAGAGCACAATATCTGGTAACCTGCAAAGGATCTCCCTGGAAAGGGAAAGTTTTAGATCTGTGTTTTTTTTTTTGTTTTGTTTTTTAGGGGGTAGTTCCCTGGCTGGGAATACAACTCAGGCCACAGCGTTGAGAGCACCAAAGCCTAGCCACTGTACCACCAGGGAACTCCCAGATCTGTGCTTTTGAAGATCATTGGAAACTGAAGTATTTTTACATGTGTTATTCTAACTCTGTCAGTTATTGTCATCACCCTATAGATGAAACAGAAGTTCTGAAGTTAAATAACTTGCTTAGGGTCACTCATAATGAAAGCAGAAATCTTACTCTGCTCTGTGTGACTCCAAATTTGTGCTTTTTCGTGTTGCACAACACCGTTCAGGTTAAATCAAGTGAAGAGTAAACAAACATTCCCTGGTTGATTCCCTTAGTCCTTTGCACAGTCATCACCTTTCATACACCTAGACTGTTTTGTTACTTTAAGGGCTGAAAAGCAGATATAGAACCCCTATGATCTGTTCTGAGATGATTTCCAGACTGAGTCAAGAGTAGCTATGTGTCCTGTTAGGTCATGGGCTTTCACTGACCACAGAGATTGAGAACATTTGAGCAAAACAAATTCTTCTGTCTCACTGGTTTGAGAGCAAAGCAGAAGTGGCAGAAGCTGACAAAGCCCAGCTGGAGCAGGGATGTTGAAATAGACACAAATAATATTCCCTCATGAACATGACCAATATAAATGTTCTAAATTTAATTCTCCTCTTATGCTTATACTTTCTTCTATCTTATCCTTAATCTTAGAGGTTCTAGGTACTCTTCCTTTCTCTTGTCTTGCATCTTTCAAGTGCCTCATTGTGCTGCTCTATCTTTATTTTTATAGTCAAATTTCTTGTTGAGGTTCTGTGCAGTTTATAGCTGGACTATTAAGAAACTTCTCCACATGGGCCCAGCTGTCTCAGATTTATCTTTAAATTTAAACCAAACATTCTATGTTGACCATTTTTTTCTTTTTTTTTTTTCTTTTTGCTTTTTGGTATGTGGGTAGCTCCCTGACTGGGAATCGAACCCAGGCCGCAGCACTGACAGCGCCAACGCTGAAGCCTTAAGCCACTACACCATCAGGGAACTCCCCATTTTTTTCAGTCCTTAAAACTTTTCAAACTCCTTCTCCTCATCTGGCTTCATTATCCAACTCTCTAAATTTGTATTTAAATATACTAGATATTCTACCAGAGAGCAGATAAGAGTGGGGAACACAAATATAATCTACTTATTATTTTTATTGTCTGCTAGAAGGTGAGCTACATGAGGGAGGAATTTTGTAATACAGTGTTTATTGATATGTCAAAAGAGCCTATAACAGAGCTTGGAAGCTTATTGGAACCTCAGTAAATACTGGTTGAATAAATGAATGAACATCTTCAGATATTATAGTTTATTCTCTCCCTTTCTAGTGCTCAAATAACAATTGAGCCTGCCCCTAATACTTACAGATCATATATTCTAAGGAGTAAGATTACAATTTTTCTCAAAAAAGCCTTTCCAGTTTCTAAAACTACTCACTGTTAAAATTTCCTCTTTTGTTCATGAACTCATTCATTCCGTTGCTGAGTGCCTACTATGTGCGTGAACCTGAGCTGGTACCAGAAGTGCAAAAATGAGCACAATATATTCTTGCTTTCAGTAAACCCAGAATACAGAGTGGGACATAGACATAAAGCAACTAATAATACTTCTGGGCAGCATGTAATAAGTGCCATATTGTATACACTAATTTAGTCCAGAAGCATAAAGGGAAGAAATAAACTTTTACTTTGTCTTTTAATGTCACCTTTAATATAGCCTTTAAACCCTAATACAGGATATCTTTCCTGTGACAGCTTTAAGCCAATCAACATTAGCATAAATAGCCAGTTAATGTTTAGTATAGCTTCCATGTCTGCTGGCAAGGATCCTCCTTCCCTTAATAGTCTTTCTCTCAGCTTTTTCTTGTCTATAATATATAATCTCAGTTCCATTAGCCTGCTTCACAGGTCAGGGTATCCTGACCCTGAGTACTTCTTGAGAGTCCTTGTTAGGTTTTCTTCCTGACTATTCTGGCAAGCTGTAATATTCAACCTCATGACTGGGAAGTTGGGAAATTAAAGCATGCTCAGAGAATGTGCTGACTGAGATGGAGAAATGTCCTTGATGACCTAATAGTGAAATTATCCCACCATAGAGCATGGAACAACTAGAAAGATGTAACAATAGGGTGAAGTTGGGGGAAGGAAAGAGCAAGTTAAAGAAACAGATTTAAAAGGAGTCACAAAAATGCCCAGAGTTGCAGAAATCACTACTACTTGCACCTCCTTGATAGATTTGGTCACTATTACCTAGAGGAAGAGTTGCAGTATTAAATGCATTATTATGCTACTCTAAGTCTATCCCTGGATGGCACTACTTTGGATGAGTCTGAAGATCCAGCTAAGTGTTGCAAAACTGGTTCAATGAAACTGTACTGGTACTGTGTTGTGTGAGAGGGTACAGAGCCCAATAGTAGATGCTGCTTTCTTTACTATACCTGGGCCAAATAACGACACAAATGCAGCTGTTGTCCATCTCTACTTTGGAAGCCATTGCAAAACAAACAAACTAAAACACCTCAGAGACTTGCAGTTAATGATACTTTAATCTGTTTGTCTCCATCTAATAGTGACAGTCTCTCAAAGTGAGAGGTACATACCACTGAAATGTAAAAAAAAAAAAAGTTTCCAAGGGCTTGATAACTGTTTTATATCTTTTTGGTACTAGAAAGAAATGTGTACTTAAACTTACCTTGGGACACATACCTATGCTGTGGCCAGTTGAAGGATCTTCAAGGATTAGTTTGGTTTCAATTACTTTAAGATAAGTTCTTAACTTCATGAATCCAGGAAGTCACTATTATCAACTCTGGTGAATGGTGTGAAATTAGTCAAGTATATAAAGCAGTGTTTATCAGTCTTGATTACAGTTTAGAATCATCTGGAAGACTTTAAAACTTTTCGATGCTTAGATATTACCTCAGACAAATTAAATTAAAATCTTTAGTAATGGGTCTCAGATATCAATATTTTGTAAAGCTCCTCAGCTGATTCCCATGTGTACCCCAAGTTGAGAACCACTGCATTACAGTAATCACTGTGTAAATACAAATGTCTTTTGAATTACTGTGATGACAGGTATAACTAGCAAGATTTTAGGAATTACCCTTTCTTCTTTTTCCCCCTTTTTAGTATGGGCACAAATAAGAAATACTATTCTGGGAAATCAAACTAAGTACCACCCTTGGAGAGCATGTCATTGAAGGGTAGAGCCTGGGGCTCAACAGGCATGGGAGAAATTCTTATGATTTGGGAAAATATATAAATAGAATGAAGGGTTAGGGAAGATTGTGGAATTAGATAACAGATGCCAAACACCTTTCCAGCCCAGCAGGCCCTAATATTACTATCATGTAATACTATCTTGTATGTAAAATGGTATAATCATATTAATCAATTCTTTGGTAAGTTTCCTGTTCTATGATTTCCTTCAGTAATTTATTTCTTTAATGAAAATCAATGTTATTTAAAATTTTATTTCAAGGAATTTATTTTCTAGCTAACTGTTGGAATATATATGTCATAACACAAGCAATAACTGTGCTTACCATGTAAGATACAACAAACATTAGAATCGGAACTTTCTGGGTGTATTCAGATTGAGCCTTCATATTTACAGGTCATCAGAGCAGTGTGAAAGAAATAAATATTTAAAGAAATAAATAAGTGTTGGAATACAAAAAAAAAAAAAGCAAAATAGATGAAATGGTTAATTGCATTTCAATCACAAACAGTATGCCCAGTATGTGGATGGCTTTCACAATGAAACAGGATAGTTTTGGGCTCACCAGAAGAGGTGAAATGGCTTCTTTCTTTATTTCAAGCAGTTTCCCCAAGCATGTATTAGGTTCTAAGTGAAATGATCCAGACTGAGCATCCCACTTAGAAATTCCACTGGATGTGAAGGTAATTCCACTGGATGTGCAGGTCTTACAATCTGTCCAAGCACAATAAAATATCTTTCTTCCCATTCAACAGAAAGCTTGTCTGACAGTTCACCTATTTAGTCACTCAACAAAAATATATTAAGAAGTGACTGCATGCTAAGTACTGGTAATATAGAGAGAAACTAGAGAAAATCCCTGATCTTGATCTTAGGAGGAATGAACAATAAATACATAAACAGATAAAATAAATCTTCTTTTCCACTTTCTCTCTTTGCACTTAACACAATTCACATTTGTGTGATTAATGTGACTCTGTTAATAGACTAAGCTCCTAGAGAACTGGGACCCTGTCTTGCTCACTACTGTATTTTCAGTTCTTGGCACACAGTAGGCACTCTATAAATACTTGTTAAATGAAACCTCATAGGAATAGAAATACAAGTGGTAGTTTATCACTGTTTTAATTGATGAGTTTTACTACTTTGGTCAGTTTACTCTGTCTTTGTCAATAACACAACATTCAAACAATCAACAAAGACTTATCTTTGCCTGAAGATTTTATGTCTTGATAAGTCACTTGAGAAGAAACCAAGATATTCTTTCATTGTTATGAAATCAGAACTTCCAGTTCTCATATCTGAAGAACAATGCCCTGAACACAGGCAAAGTAAAATAGGCTAAGTTGTTTGTTGGAAAACTTTCTGTTGCACGCGAGGAACATTGACATATTTTCAAATCCCAGAGGCAGCTTATAGTATCTTCTAAGTCTTTATTAAGCAAATTAGTTAATACCAAAATATATTTAAATTTACATTTTAGAATGTACATGATGTTTCTATTTGGGGAGAAGTTAAAACTCTCTACATAACTGAAGTTTTATCTAATGGGAAACTTTTAACTTTTTCAAACATGTACCTTTATAGGAGTGTCTAAAAGCAGTGGAGCATTTGCCTGGCCTGGAGAAAAAACAAAAATCAAAACAAAACAAAACAAAAAAAACATGACCCTTCAAGGGAGAAGAGTAGCAAGGCCCACATTCTTGAATTTACTTAGTGATCTAGTGTCAGGAAAATTTTTGCAGGTTACATTGTGGTGGTCATTCCACTCAGTGTGGTGCTTTTTACTTTTTTTTTCCTTTTCTTTTTTTATAGGCTGTTTAAAGAAATGCAGTGGTAAGTTTTAAAAAATCTTACCAAACCAAAAATCCCAGGTTCAGTATTCACTTGGTAAACACAAAGACCTCTTAGTTATTTTGTCTTCTTCTCTTTGAGGCTAGTAGCAAAGTATGTTGACTATTAATAATTCATTGCCTGTTTAGTATAAGCTGTGGACATTGGAAAAACAGAAAACATTATATTTATAAATGTTTGATTCTTAAAGCTATCCAAAGTACAACCAGATTATTCATACAGCATGCCAATTCTGTCTCATTTTACCCCTGCTTATAATTTTAAAATACTATAAACTCCTAAACTATTGACTTGGGAATATTTCTTTACTTTGCCTAATGTATTCACTTTGTCAATAGTTGTAATCCCTCCTCTAGCTATGCCATCTTCACTTCCAATTGTCCTTCTGCTATTTCTTTAGAACTTTCAATATCCTTTAAGAACTAAGCATTAACTCTACTTATCTGGTTAACACAGAAGTGCCGAATAATCTTGCTTACTATTGATCATGCTGCTTTGTGATACATATGACTCTGTGATGTTTTTACCTTGCATAGAATCACGAAAAGGGCACTGCATGTAGGATATTTTTTGAAGCAGAAAAAGTGGTTCAAATACAAATTCATATATATGCATATTTTACAAATTATACCTACATGCACACACATCTGCAAACTATAATTCTTTTTGTCATGGAGCTCAGTCTACTCCAAAGAAGAGGGTACTATGAATGCAAACTAAGTTCTTAATTAATTTTATGTAACATGCAACAACTTTACAGTGACAATTTTTTTCAATTTATGAACTATGCTAAATTCACTCCTAAATATCAAAAACCCATTCCTGAGTAAAATGAAGTCTGGCCTTAAGGATTTAAGGATTGTGTTAACCATTACATTTAATTAAATGAACAAGCACTTTCTAAGAATGGAAACAATGACAAAACCCTGCCTTCCCTGTAAAATTGACTTCATTGGTGAGGTTATGGAAGCACATGTAAAATAAATTGTAAATTTGTAAAAGTAAAAGGAATTTGTATGATAAAAGAAGTATAAAATAAGTAAATCTATAAGAAGCGTTTAGCAGATGGGAGTAAGAGAGTAAGAAATTTGTACAAACTGATCTCTTAAAAAATTTAGCTTGAAATTTTCATATTCATGTTGAACAACTAAAATGTTCTAAATACTCTTTTTACCAAATAGATTATCTAGATTTTTAACTGTGCTGGTGCTTACTGATTGTACACATATGAATGCTGCTGTAGGATATTTATATGAAAACTGTTACAGGTTGATGAAAAACATCACATTGTTTCTAAAGAATAATAAATTTTAAGGGAATTACATATATGTCAGAGTGTACTTGAAGCAACTATAGAGACTGTGGAGATGGTACATAGAGTGGAGAAATGATTGACTGTGAATGTGTTATCTTTTTTCCTAAATAAATCACTTTTTTAATATTTCCTATGATTTAGAGGAAAACTTGGTTACATTATGACTCTTGGAGATATTGCACAAGGCTACAAGTGGAATTCAAGGCATTGAGTAAAGAGAATTCTTTGGCTGGAGCAAGAGATAGTCACTGGTATATAAAAATAACACTTTATGTTGACAATTTAATTTTCCATAGGAAATAAAAAAATATATAAATAATAAAACTAGAATTGATTATAAAATTGTAAAACATATGCACCTTAAAATTAGTAAAAGTTTCAATCTTTTAAATATTAAGAAAAACATCCTTTTTTTCTAAAACAGATCTAACTGTCCCAGAAAACACTGGAATGATATAACTTGATTGCTATAAGTAGAAACAAACTACATTGGTTTGGTAATTATTTAGAAAACAGCTATACTTTGTAAATTTAACACAAATTTCTGTCCTAGACATTAATAAGGTATTAAAAGAGCATTTAAAACTTTAAAAATATCCTTTTTCATTCTTCCTCCCCCCAACTTTGATGTATTCCCCATCTTTTCTGTGTGTTCTGAATTTCATTCTATATATTAAATCTTACATAAGTACCAGGAATAACTATTCTAACTACATTTTAAAATTATAGCATTTACTAGATTAAAGAAAACACATTATACAGCCAGAGGTAGTGGGATCCCTGTCTACTTTGCATAAGGATGCTGGATTTGATTGGGGGAGCTCAAAATAATTTCAAGTATAAGGCTCAATTTTAGTGCAACAAGGTTGAGAAACATCAAGGGTATATTTGCCACCGGTTTCTGCAGATAACTGAAGCTCAAATATTTCAATTACTTTGCAACATATTCTAGTGAGAAGAAACATTCAGTAATATACAATCATGGTCATGTTAATCTGGTGAAACATTTGATAGATTTTACAGATTATATGAAAGGAGGTCATTAGAACTGTGAAATCTTTTTCTAAAGTCATTTATTGGCACTTCAGTAAATAGAGAAAGCAGGAGGTTGTTCATGTATTGTACCACCTGCTTATCTGTAGAAAGACAATGCTTTGTTTTACATAAGGTGGTAGAAGAAAGAGTAAAACAAAGTGTAATTAACAAGTTTTATACTGCTAAATGAACAGCAGCACAGGATTAGGGTGATTCTCTCACTCATTCTGAGTCATAATCTCTAAACTGGCTATTGAGGGGCATCTCAAGCATAAATAATGTACTTTCATCTCTGTTCTTAAAAGCCAGTATCAGCCTTCCCACATATATACACTCTCAATCTTATTGATGTTTCTGCAGGAGAAGAATAAAAGTCTTTGATGTAGTTATATTGACATCCCTTGATTTCAGGATAGTGTTAACCACTAAAATATAGATATAAGAAAAAACAAAGAACTGTATGACTTCACTTATATGCGGAATATAAAACTGAAAACAAAGAAAAAAAGAAATGAACAAATAACCCATGGACACAATCAATAGTTTAATGTTTATTTGGGGACGAGTGGGTTAGGGAGGGGAGAAAGGGGAGGGGGTGGAAGAGGAGGGGGGGAAGTTAAATATAAGGTGATGGAAAGAGAAGTCACATTAGGTGGTGAACTTATTATACATCAAGTTGACAATGCACTGTAGAATTGTATGCCTGAAACTTATGTAATCTTTGCTAAAGATGTCACCCCAATGAAAAAAAAAGAAAAAAAAAAGAAAAAACTTACTTAAATGTCATGTGCAAAACCCAAACTCATTACAGCACATGTCTTTGGTAATTTTTTTTTTTTTTTGTAGTATGTGGGTAGTTCCGAGGCTGGGAATCGAACCCAGGCCACAGTGTTGACAGCACCAGCGCTGAAGCCTTAAGCCACTACACCACCAGGGTACTCCTCTTTGGTAATTTTTTTGATGAGTTTTGTCTTAAATTCAGAGACATCATAATACAGGGCCCAGCAGAAGTAACACCCTTTTAAAAGTAGTTATGTTAATGTAGTGATGATATTATTATGTTGCAGAATTACATACTTATGATTCTATAAATAAAAAAGGAGTATTATTTGTGCCAGACCCTGTATATTCTCTGTTAAGTTTACCTAGTAGTTTTCAGGGCTGTTTTATATGTGTTATCTCATTTGATATTCACAAGAACTTATGAAGCAAGAAGAGCACTTAGATTCAAAGAGGTTAAATGACTTGCCCAGAGTCAACTAGATCATAAATGGTGAGGCTAAGACTACTATATAAATCTTCTGATCCCTCTTTAAACATGCTTTTATACTCCTCCCCCCCCCCCGCATAGGCTTCAAATGAACTTACCTCTCCTTCAATTTTCATTAAACTTACATTCTAGATAAAAAGAGAAAACATTGGTATCTTTATCAACCAATAATTTTTAGAGTTGAAGCTAGATACTTTGGGTTAAAGCTTATTTTTTGAGAGATTAAAACAA
Source organism: Lyroderma lyra (assembly GCA_004026885.1). Taxonomy (NCBI): domain Eukaryota; kingdom Metazoa; phylum Chordata; class Mammalia; order Chiroptera; family Megadermatidae; genus Lyroderma; species Lyroderma lyra. Next base: position 61,434 of record PVJL010008322.1, read on the forward strand.
CTGAGGGAAGAATATTTCCATTTACTTTATTTTTTAAGGATTGTAGTTTCCTTTTCTAACTGTTCTTTAGATAAGATGGAGAAAATCAGGTGATGGTGCAGTAAGAGCCAACTGTAGGTTGTAGAACGAGTTGTCATTTAGCTTGAACTAATAATATTGACCAATATTTAACTGACAAGACAGAAGCAATCATAATAAATATTGGATTTGAACCTAAATGTCTCAACCTGAGTGATGAGACTCATCAAACATTCCTAGTATGTCTGGCAGAAAGAAAAAGGAAACAACACTTCTTTCAAATCACCTTGGTTAAGTAATATAGTAACAACCAATGAATATCAGTGTCTACTTCAATTACCTCTTTGGCATTGATAAAAAAATTTTCATCTAGACCATCTCTATCTGGAGAAAACAATTACAAACATGTAGAAAATTTTATTTTAAATTTTTTGTCCCAAAATAGCAGCAATAATAAGATAAGAAAAAGTCCTGTAAGTACAAGATAGATAATTATCTGCCAGGAATTGTTTGCTTTTTATTCATGGGAAATTGAGGAAGAGCTTAATAAGGCAATTTTAAAAAGGAGGTGCCCTTCTCTAGTTGGTCCACTTATAATTTTGTTATAATATGGCCGCTTACTACCTGACTCAGCCCAGCAAAATGTATGATCTCTTTGTATAACTTAAATTTGGTAAACTATCCAATATCTGTACAGTAATGCATTTATCATTTACAAACTTAATTATTTCACTGTAAAAAATGCAGAGATTCTTCTTTTATCAAATGTTCTCATTAAAATGTCACCCATGGCCTTAAACTTATGGTATAAAAGATGAAAGGGATATCCTAGGGCATAAAGCAATGTTAAACAAAATAAATATACACAAAATTGATGGAAAATAAAACATGGTAAGGATTGAAATATTTTTAAATCCTAGGACTAATACTATATGCAGTGTCAGTTATCATATATCATTCTCTTTTTTTGATGAATAGCCCAAAAAATTCAGTAAAATCTCAAAAATGAATTAATAAGCATACCTCACTGACATAATCAGGGTAGTAATTCACTTTCTTTCTAGATAAGAATGACTTTTTCTCTACCAGCTAACTTCAATACATTGTATATGCATCTCATCTCTTAAATAACAAGTGAAGGGGTGGGAAATTAATAAACTCTGTTGCCAAGCAGGGTGGAAATAAATGACAATCTGCCAGGAATCATACAACCCTAAGACTAGTACCAGATTTAATCTTTAAGAAAAAAGCCAAACATAAATTTCACAGATCATGGCAGGTCCTAAAACAAGAAACCACAAACCATATGACATTTTTCAGTTACAGATACTTTACTTCCAGACAATAAAGCCTACTATTATTCATAAGATTTGAGTACATAATTTATTGGATATAATTTAGCCAGAGTAGCCCTCTTCCAAGTAACATGCCAGAGTTTTTAACCTGAAAAGGCCCAGAAAGGATGGAAGGAAAAACACACTAGTCTAGTTTAGATCCTAGGAATCCTGAGTAAGAAATACTCTTCAACCCAGGAAAGCTCTCAGCCCAAAGGATGCATTTTTGTTAATGTGCTAAGGAAAGACAATAAATCTCTTCACTGTCTCCATTAGAACAGAGTGAAGTGCAAAATAGTGCCATAATGTAGCTGCCTCATTCAAATGACCTCTAAGATATTACTATGTGTAAGATTCTATGCAGGTACAATTTAGGCTTTGAGATGACTGTATTTCTCCCAGTGTATAGCACTCATTCTGAATTAAAGTTGCATATTTAGACTTTATCTTATGGCACAGCTATGGACTTAATTTTGTGATGGCATTCATTGTGTGTCAACCATTACAATTTAATCTGATTTCAAGAGGCCCAGAGGCGACTACATCCTTATAGCCCATTGCATTCTCAACTTAGCAGAATTTGAACTCAGCTTTAGTGGCCAACTCACACATTTAATGTTAAAGTTATCTAGAATAATTATCAACAAACAGAATTGCTATGATCAGTTAAGGTTCTGAGGAGCTCCAGTTGCCCTGGAGATTGAAGATTAATTCATTGTCTCAACTAGCTCCCTTTAGTACAGGGCCAAGGGTATGATCTACAGTGAATTTTGGAGTGAGGCTGAGAAATCTCACAGGACCCCCTTTGGATGTATTTCTCAGGAAATTATTTATGTAAAAAGATCTATTGAGGACCACATCTGACACTTTTCTCATTGAGGTTTGGCAATAAAGGAGGATCAATAGCAGGGAGTGGCATAAATATAAAATGATAAATCATGTAAACAGACAAATGTAAGCACTGCTGATGAAGGTGAAACTTATGCAGTTACCCCTCCACCACATGCCACTCAGGGTTTTCATTGGTAGAGATTTGCTGGTGATAGTACCTCTGTGGCTCCAAATTAGTAGTGTTTCTGCCAAAGCACACACAACCTCTTACTTTTGAGAGAGGAAGCCCTGCCTTGGGGAGCTATCCACCCCATATCTAGCATGCCCACCCTATCTAGTATGCCTGTCCTATCTAGCATGCCAGTCTTGGTGCAACGCTGCTCCCCACAATAAAGCAATAATCCCTCTTGCCCTGGTGCAAGGATGCTCCCTGCACTAAAACAACAAATCCCAAATTCTTTTTTCTGTAAGAGCCCATCAAAAATTAGTGCCAATATTTTAGGACCACCAATCAAAAGGCAACATGATTGCCTCTTTGTCTAAAAGCCTGTGAGTCCTATAAAAGGACAGGACCAGAGTGGGTCAGAGAGCTCGGCTGTTTAAGACTTTTGTCTGCCTTGCTCCACCGGTTGAATAAAGAATCCCTTCCTCTTCTATCTTTGGTGTTCGGGTGATTCTTTCTGCAGGGCCTAGTTTCCTGCAACATTTTGAGGAAATGAAGACATCCTTTTGGTTGCTACAGTTCTGTGACAAGCAGGAAGTTTCACCCTACTCAAGAGCTAATTACAGATATAAAATGAAGGGTGGATTTTATACTGTCAATGTTCAGTTCCCATTTTCAGAACAAGACAAGGAGTGAGGAAAAGCAAAGAGTAAATCTGTAGTATGTTGGGAGACAATGACAATGTTTGGGAGTGGAGATGCAAAGCAAATGTTTCCTTAATCACATTTCACTACTTTCACCATAATACATATTACCCTTCGGGCTAACAAGTAATTTTATGACTCTAAAAGGACACATATCTGAAAATCAACATTCATATTTCCTCAGAAATACAAGTCAACAAATGGAGCTAAGTCTCAATGTAAGTTGTAAACCATAGTTTTATTTATTCCTAAATTAAAAAGCCTGATTTATAAAGATTTTAAAGCGAGTGAAGATTCAATATTTAATTGTTAAACCATAAGTACAACATAAAATTATGCTACTTTTCAGCTAGAATTGGGGATCACTAGCTATATACTTGAATTTCCAAGACCCCTCACTGTTTCGAAAACTGTTCTTAAACTTTTCAGAAAGGAAAGGGAAAGAGGAGGCAGAGATAATTCTCCAAGACTCTATAACCTATTGCTGATATATATTTACCTTCTCTGAGCCCTATCCAAAATCATTTTAAGACTATACAAATTAAAAAAAATATATATATATACATCTTTCTCAAAAACAAGTGGAGGGCCCCGTTGGTTAGAGAAGAAAGAGATTGTATTACCTGTGCACTAGAGTGTGACTTTGAGTCTGATTTGTCTTCAATCAAGATTGGATCATTGTTCTGAGAATGAGATGACACTGACTCTAATATATATAGAGTTAGTTAATTTCCTGTCTAAAGGATTTCTTGGTCATTAGTTCTTGGAAATCTGTATACCAAATCCAAATCAATGCTAGTGAATCTTCACTCATAAGTATATCCTGAATTGATATTTCAGGGTATTTTCTGAGAAATAATCAACACAGGAAAATATGACTCCAACATGTTTTCAAGAGCTGAAATTATATGGCTGTAGCATACCCATCAGTAACATAATATCAAGAAATTTACAATGTTTAGGTCAAATAACCTATAATACGCTAATAACTCATACCTTCATTTTATTTTCATGTTATATAATGCATTGACCAAACATTCTAACATACCACTCATTTCATCACCTTAATTTAATAAAAAAATAATAAGATATAACACCCAGAATGGCTATAATAAGAAAGATGAGGATTTCTTTCCAAAATTCTTATCATTCCTCACCAGACTTAATGATTCTCCACTTTATTCTTCTCTCTACAGAAATTGGCACATTGAGACCTAGATTTCTAAATAAACAACACTTTTCAACAGACTTCTAGAGACCTGCCATCTATAAAACACACAGAATAATATTCATGATTATTTTCCTATTTTCCATAGCATGTATATAAAACTTCAAATTTGCAGCATGGTAAGATGGTGACCAGAGAGTGGATCTCTAAAACCTGTCCTGGAAAATACAATTAAATGGCCAACTAGGATCCAACACCAGAAACCTTGAGAGGCACAGTGACAGCTGAGAGATCCATGCATGCATTGCAAGAAAACACCCAAAGGTTAGAGAAAGAGGGGTGAGCAGTAGAGAAGAGAGGGAGCAGAGATGGATCCTTATCTGACCCGACCTCAGCTAACTAAATTAACTTGGAAGAAATCAGGGAACACTGACCCAGGAGCAGCAAGATAGCAGGCTCGGTGGTGGTGAAGCTAGGTCACAACAGGAGTTGAGGCCAGAGGGGCAGGAACCCTGCGAGACTGTGGGAGAACTGGACTGAACAGCAGTGCGTTAGAGATACAGTCTGAGAGCGCTGCCCTAGGTGTCACAGAAGCTGAGCAAAGCATCTGAACTGCACTTGGTCGGAAATAGAGCCCCCAGCCATAGCATCATAGCTCTCAGCACTTGAAAATACTGCTGAGAGCAGTTGCCGTGGAAACACTGAACCGCTGAAATATGGTCCTGGGCAAAATGCAGGCTCAGGAGAAGGGACAAAAGCTGAGCTGGCGGCACTTGCCCAGACATATGTGAGCGCAGGGTGCTATCAACTTGTATTCCATCAGCCTCTCCTCTCTCCCCCAGCTGCCCCCAAAATCCACAGGAAATGAAGAAACCTCAAACCACTCTACCCTCAAGCACAGGTGGAGGCCAGAGATACAGTTTCATCTCCACTCTCTCCTGAAGCTTGCCCCCCAGCACCACCTAGTGTCTGCTCTACATCAAGACACTGCAATGATACCAACTAGGAAGAGAAAGTAGAGATCTCGCTTGAACTGTCACAGAAAAAGCTCTCATGTCTAAAAAAAAAAAGAAAAAAAAAAAGAAAAAGGCTGCTGCATGGAGAAACACTATGAATACTTTAGGACTGAAAGCTACTCAGAAAAATGAAAAACCCCCAGGAAAGCATTTTATAGATCTATAAATTTATAAACTAAGTGACAGAATACAAGGCTCCAATTCTAAAGGCTCTGAGAGAAAACATATTGGAGAACACCCTAGCTGAGATGAATGATATCAGAAAGGAAATTCATGAAAAAAATTTTTTTAAAAAGAAATTCAAATTATAAGGAAGAACAAGATGGAAATTTGAGGGATAAATAATACAATAAAGTAAGTGAGAAATGAAATAACTGCCGTAGGAAACAGGGCAAACCAGATGGAGGTAAGAATTAGTGATACTGAAAATCAGAACATGGAAACAACACAGAAAGTAGAAAATAGGAACTTTAAAGACAAAAGGGCTGAGAGAACTCTACAGTAAATATTCAATTCCATTAGAAAAAAACAGTATTAGAATAATAGGCTTAGAAGGAAAAGCAGAAAAGCTCTACAGAGAGCATACTCAAACAAATAGTATATGAGAATTTCCAAACCTGTAGAAAGATCTGGAACTCCAAGTTCAAGAAAAAAAATATGTTCCTAGCTACCTGGACCCTAGCAGATCTTCTCCAAGAAATGTTATATTGAAGATGTCAAAAACCAAGGACAAAGGGACAATTGTCAAGGCAGAAGGAAGAAAATAAACCTATAATTTTTAAAGGAAAGCCCATCAGGCTATCATCAGACTTCTCAGCAGAAACTTTACAAGTCAGGAGGGAGTGAAATCAATATTCAAAATATTAAAAAAGAGAAACTTCCAGTCAAGAATAAATTATCTAGCAAAATTATACTTTCCATATGAAGGAGGAATAAAGACCTTCTCAGACACACAGAAGCTGAGGGAATTCTCCAGCACGAGACCAGCATTTCATGAAATACTGAAGATAATTCTTCTACCTGAAACAAAACATCAGAATAAATGAAAAAAGTTAGGACCACACAAAAGAAATTAAAAAATAAAGTAATGGCCATAAAAAATCCTCATATATCAATCATCACTCTAAATCATCAGTCTTTTTAAAATTTTAGATTATTTATGTAAGTGATAGCACCAACTCTCACACAGATGAGTGAGGCCATCTTATACCATCCAGGCCCAGCTGAGCTATCAGGTAGCTATAGCTACAACATTGACCCAAGAGAATCCAGCAGAAGAAGCATTCAATTGACTCTAGCCCATATTCCTGATTCCAAACATTTGTGAGCATAATA
>PVJL010008323.1:0-70055 GCA_004026885.1 Lyroderma lyra
GGTGTGGAAGTAATCAAATCACGCCTTTTGCCTTGGCTGGAGGCCTTTTTTACTGCTGCTACCCTGGGAAAACCTGTTGACAGCAGTGTCCCCTTTCCACAGGTAAGGATGCTAAAGGATTCCCCTTGACTTTCAGCAGGCTCTGGGAACTCAAATATATGTGAGGTATGTAAGATATGGTTCTGACCTAGGAGGGGCTCACCTCTATTAGGGAATTGGGACATAGGTGTAAAAGTCAAGTTTCTGTTTACAGGAGTATGGGGCATAATGGATTGAGTTTTCTCTTAAGATAGACCTGCATTCAAATCTCAGCTTTGCCTACTTGCTAGTGATGTGACTTCAGGCACCACCCACTGTGAGTTCTGTTTCCATCACCATATATTTGGCTTCCCCTCCCTTCTCTCCCACCCGCTCTCTCTTCTCCCACCCCCTCCCCCCTTAAATAACCCTTAAACTATTGATTGTGTCCATGAGTTTTGTTTGTTTGTTGCTTTCAGTTTTATATTCCAAATATGAGTGAAGTCATATAGTTCTTGGTTTTTTCTGTCTGGCTTATTTCACTAAGGATGATGATCTCTAGGTCCATCCATTTTGTCACAAATGGAAGTATTTCATCTTTTCTTATAGCTGAGTAATATTCCACTGTGTATATGTACCTTCTTTATCCAGTCATCTGTCAAAGGGCACTGTGGTTGTTTCCATGTCTTGGTCACTGTGAACAGTGCTGCGATGAATATTGGGGTACATAAGTCTCTGCAGACTACAGTTTTTCTAGTTTTGGGGGTGGATAGCCAGAAGGGGGATTGCTGGGTCATATGGTAACTCCATTCTCAATTTTCTGAGGAACCTCCACGAAATGTACCAATTTGCATTCCCACCAGCAGTGTGCAAGAGTTTAGTGTCAGAGTTTTAACAGTTGAAGACCAGATTAGTAAGAGAACGTACACCTTGCTTATTAACACATTACATCATTATGGCTAGATAAGCAAAACATTACTAGCCTTGATTTTAAACAATATGGATTTACCTAAATTCATTTCTAAATTTAAAGTGTGTTGAACAGGCTGTTCCAGGAGACAGAAGCTTATGAGACAGTGTCTGAAGGATTACTATTTGGATCACTGGACAGAATTCTAGTCCTTCTTTTATGGTCCTGGGTAGGTTGTCTACCTTTTATGTCATAGTGTCCTCATTTGCTGAAAGGTGACAGTGCTTTTACTGGCCTAATGGGGTCATTGTGAGAATTAAAGTGATAAACATGTGAAACAACTTACATGTGGTAAATACTTTATAGACATCAGTTGTCTTTTTTAATATATTTTTATTTTTATTTTTGGGTCCATCAGTTGCCTGCCAGGAGAATTTTATTTTATTTTATTTTTTTTATTAGTATCAGGTATACAAAAGAACATGGTGATCAGACATTTACGTAACTCACAAAGCGATAACCTGAACAAGTCTACTACCGACTTGATACTGTATGAACATTATTGACTGTATTCCCCAGGCTGCACTACACATCCCCATGATTATTGTTTTATTATGGTTAACATTCAATATTATATTAGTTTCAGGAGTACAGTGTAGTGGTTAGACATTTATATAATTTATGAAGTGATTCCCCCAAGAAGTCTACTACCCATCTGACACTATACAGTTTTTACAATACTATTGACTTTATTCCTAACATTGTACTTTCCAACCCTATGACTCTCCTGTAACTGTCAATTTGTATTTCTTAATCCCTTCACCTTTCTTACCCAGCCCCTAGCCCCCTCCCATCTAGTAATCATCAGTGTGTTCTCTGTATTTATGGGTCTCTTTCTGTTCTGTTTGTTCATTTATTTTGTTCTTTTGATTCCACATACAAGTGAGATCATGTGGTATTTGTCTATCTCAGTCTGACTTATTTTTTTTTATTTTTCAATTACATTTGACATACAATATTATATTAGTTTCAGGTGTACAAAATGGAGATGAGACTTTATATAACTTACAAAATAATCATTCTGATACATCTGGTACCCACCTGGCACCATGCATAGTTATTACAATATTATTGACTGTATGCCTTATGCTGTACTTTATTTACGTCCTTGTGGCTATTTTGTAACTATGAATTTGTACTTCTTAATTTCTTCCCCTTTTTCATTCACCCCTCCAGCCCTCCTCCCATCACCCCAACAAATCTAGTACCCATCTGACACCACACAGTTATTACAACGTATTCTACTATATTTCCCATGCTGTACCATACAGCCTCATAACTATTACTTTGTAACAGCAATTTGAACTTCCCAATTTCTTCCTCTTATTTCACCCCCTCCCCCCAACCCTCCTCCCATCTGGCAACAAACCAAATGTTTTCTGTATCTATGAATCTGTTCCTGTTCTGCTTCTTTATTTTCTTCTTTGCATTTCACCTATAAAGGAAGTCAACTTACATCTGTCTTCCTCTGTTTGACACTCCACTTAGTACAATAGCCTCTATGTCTTTTTTTTTTAACATTACTGTTGTGTTAAACCTTTTATCAAATTCCAAGGATTATCAACCATATTACATACCATAATTAGCTTTCTACAAACTTTGCTTTCTGTGTACAAAACAGTGTCAATGAAATAAAACATAAAGCTGTATACTAGGCAAAGAACTTTATTAACCTTTGTTTCAAACTTTATCCCCAAGCTTCTTCACCTTAATTATCTGCAAAGAATTATTTGTGTATAAGCAAAAACTGAAAAGAGATGCAGTGTCCAAGACGCCTGGACTTAAAATATTAAGAGTATGAGATTTTATCAGATCCATGAACAAAATTTTAAAAAGCACTCATAATATAAAGTAGCAGCTCCCAGTAACTTCTTCAAGTTTTATCTTCTTAAGAAGTTGACTCAGTTCAGTTTGCTTCATTCTTGGAAGCCTCACCAAGATTCTCCACAAGATCTGGAGCTTCATCATCATCATCCTTTCCAGTAGCAAGTGATGCTTTTCTAGCCACAGATTTTTTGGGCAGAGCTTCGGACAGTCTCCTTGAACTATAATAGACTGTCTGTACCAAGCTGGTTTAAGATGCTGGGTAGCATTTCTGTCAGCTGCTTTGTCTCAGCATGGCCTGTAATGGTGAAAGTATTCACTGCCAGAGATGCCTGAACTTTAGGGTTGTTAAAGTGGATCACTGTTCCTTGGTTTGTGAACGTATTCACCTCTTCGAGACCAGAAATTTTGTTTACCCCTAACTTCTTTAAGGCGAATTGAAGTTTTTTATCATCTGCTATAGCTGTTCTGTGAACCACCTTCTTTCTGGAAGCAGTTCCTTTCCCACCGATACGCACTTGGACCTGCAGTTTGGCGAGTTTCTCCTGGTCCATGATATAGTTCCTCTTGTTGAAGAAATGGAACCCTGTAGGAAAATAGGGCTGGTGCGCAGGGGTCTTTGGCAGACCAGCTGAGAAAAAACACACACATGTGGGGACACAAGATGGCAGTTCCCTCCTTGTCTTTTGATTGGAGCTTTTAATCTGTTTAAATTGAAAGTAACTGTTGATAAATATGTAGCTATTGTCATTTTATTATTCATAACTTTTGCTCCCCCGCCCTCATCTTAAAGAAGTCCTCTAACATTCCTTGTGATATTGGTTTGGTGGTGATGAAGTCTTTTAGTTTTTCTTGTTTGGGAAGCTCTGTGTCTGTCTTCAATTTTGAATGATATCCTCGCTGGATACATTAATCTTGGTTATAGATCCTTGGTTTTCATCATGTTGAATGTTTTCTGCCAGTTCCCTCTGGCCTGCAAAGTTTCAGTTGAGAAATCCCCTGACTGATATATGGGTGATCCCTTGTAAGTTACCACTTGCCTTTCTCTTGCTGCTTTTAATATTATCTCTGTGTCTTTAACTTTTGCCATTTTAATTTGTCTTGGTGTGGGCCAATTTGGGTTCATCTTGTTTGGGATTCTGTGCTTCCTGGGTTTGTATGTCTATTTCCTTCACCAGGTTAGGGAAAATTTCAGTCATTATTTCTTCAAATAAGTTCTCCATCCCTTACTGTCTCTCTACTCCTCCTGGTATCCCTATGATGCGAATGTTGTTACACTTGCTGTTATTCCAGAGGAATCTTAAACTATCCTCATTTTTTGAGATTCTTTTTTCTTTTTGTTGTTCTGATTGGGTGTTTTTCTGCTACCTTGTCTTCCAAATCACTGATTCATGTTTCTGCTTCATCTAGTTGGTGATTCCTTCTATTCCATTCTTCATTTCAGTTATTGTATTCTTTATTTCTGCCTAGTTCTTTTTTATGATTTCTGGGTCCTTCTTTATGCTTGCTATCTCTTTGTTGAAATTTTCACCAAGTTCTTTGAGCATCCTTAAAACCAATATTTTGACCTCTGTCTTTGATAGGTTGTTTGTCTCCATCTCATGTAGTGCTTTTTCTGGGGTTTTCTGCTCTTCTTTGATTGGGACCTATTTCTTTGTTTCCTCGTTTTGGCTACCTCTCTTAACCCAACACTCACTGCTACAGTTTCTTTGGGGCTTACTGCTAATACTGAGAGGACGTGGGGAGACAGAGGTCTGGAAGGGCAGGTGGGGAAAGGTGAGCAGGCTCCATACCTTTATTTTCTGCCTAGTGCTGAGGGCAATGAGGGCAATACAGGCTTACACTTTTCTGTGTTTGGTTTGCCTGGAGGTCTTTGCCTTGAGTGTTGGGATCAGCTGTTTTATATTCTGATCGCTCAGGCAAGACTGCTTGTGGGCAGAGAGGCTCACTCGCAGCCTTTTCTCTCCTCTTTCCCAGACAAGACTGAGGTTAGGCTGTGGTTTCTCACCTCCCCCATAGTTCCTCCTCCTCCTCTCACAAACCTAAGTAAATTCAGGCTGCAGCATCTATCTCGCAGCACCTGCCACTGCACCTCATGGGGCCAAAGTGAGGTCTGGTTGCAGTGTCTGCTGGCCCCTGCCTCTGCACCTCCTGTTTTCTGTCCTGCAGACCAAGTGAGGTACAGAATGCTCACTTTCTGCCTTCTTCCTCTTCTCACCCACAGCCATAGAGTTCCAAGCAGGGACCTCTGGCCCCTGTTTCTGCATTCCTCAGTTTGTCATTCCTTGCTCACCTGCAGGTACTTCAATGCAATGAATGAGTCTCTTAGCTGTGTTTGTGTGTTGTATAGGGAATCCTTCATTGAATTATAGTTGTTCTATTTGTTGTAACCTCCACGGGAATTTTCCAGGAGTGCCTCTCATGCCGCCATTTTAGTTGATCTAGCTTCAGTCTTATTTAACTAAGCCTAATACCCTCTAAATGGCAAATGGTAAGATTTCATTCTTTTTTATGGCACAATAATATTCCACTGTATATATGTACCATAACTTCTTTATCCAATTAAGTATTGAAGGGCATTTCAGTTGTTTTCATATACTGGCTATTGTAAATTGTGCTGCAGTCAACATAGGGGGGTATATATCATTTTGAATTTCTTTTTTTTCTTAATTTATTTTTATTGTTAGACTTATTGGGGTGACATCTGTTAGCAAGAATTACATAGGTTTCAGGCATACAATTCTACAGTGCATTGTCATCTTGTTGTGTAATAAGTTCACCACCTAATGTGACTTCTCTTTCTATCACCTTATATTTAGCTTCCCCCCTCCTCTCCCACCCCTGCTGCTCTCTCCCCTCCCTAACCCATTCATCCCCAAATAAACATTAAACTATTGAATGTGTCCATGGGTTATTTGTTTGTTTGTTTATTTCTTTTTCTTTGTTGCTTACAGTTTTATATTCCGCATATAAGTGATGTCATACAGTTCTTTGTTTTTTCTGTCTGGTTTATATCACTAAGCATGATGATCTCCAGGTCCATCCATTCTGTTGCAAATGGCAATATTTCATCCTTTCTTATACCTGAGTAATATTCCATTGTGTATATGTACCACAGCGTCTTTATCCAGTCACCTGTTCCAGGGCACTTTGATTGTTTCCATGTTTTGGCCACTGTGAACAGCGCTGAACATTGGGGTACATAAGTCTTTGTGGACTAAGCTTTTCAAGTTTTTTGGGTAGATCCCCAGAAGTGGGATTGCTGGGTCAAATGGTAACTCCATTCCCAATTTTCTGAGGAACCTCCACACTGTTTTCCACAGTGGTTGTACCAGTTTGCACTCCCACCAGCAGTGTGAGAGAGTTCCTTTTTCCCCACATCCCCTCCAGCACTTGTTATTCCTTGTCTTGTTGATAACAGCCATTCTAACAGGTGTGAGGTGGTATCTCATTGTGGTTTTGATTTGCATTTCCCTGATAGCTAATGAGGATGAGCATTTTTTCATATGTCTGCTGGCCATTTGTATTTCTTCGTGGGAGGAGTGTCTGTTTAGTTCTTCTGCCCACTTTTTGATTGAGTTGTTTTTTTTGTTGTTAAGTCATATTAGCTTTTTATTTTAGATATTAGACCCTTATCTGATGCATTATTTGCAAATATTTTCTCCCATTCAGTTGGCTGTCTCTTTGCCTTGTTGATGGTTTCTTTTGCTGTGCAGAAGCTTTTTAGTTTGATATAGTCCCATTCATTTATTTTGCTTTTACTTCCCTTCCCTTTGAGTCAGGTTCATGAAGTCTTGCTTGAGTCCTAGGTCTATGAGTTTAGTACCAATGTTTTCTTCTATACAGTTTATTTTTGCAGGTCTGATATGAAGGTCTTTAATCCATTTTGAGTTAATTTTTGTATATGGAGAGAGTTCACAGCTCAGGTTCATTCTTTTGCATATGTTTTTCGAGTTTTCCCAGCACCACCTACTAAAGAGGCTGTCTTTTCCCCATTGTATGTTCTTTCCTCTTTTATCAAAAGTTATTTGTCCATAAATTTGTAGGTTTATTTCTGGGGTTTCAGTTCTGTTGCATTGGTCTATATTTCTGTTTTTCTGCCAATACCAAGCTGTTTTGACTATTGATACTTTGTAATATAAATTGAAGTCACGGAATGTAAGCCTTATTCTTTTTATGTAGTATTGCTTTGGCAATTCAAGGTCTTTTATGGTTCCATATAAATCTAATAGTTCTTTTATCTATTTCACAAAAGTATGATCATGGGATTTTAATGGGTATTGCATTAAATCTGGAGATTGCTTTGGACAGAATGGCCATTTTAACAATGTTAAGTCTTCCTATCCATGAACAGGGGATATTTTTCCACCTCTTAAAGTCTGTTTCACTTTCTTTCAAAAGTGTCTTATATTTTTCCGTGTATAAGTCTGTCACATTCTTTGTTAAGTTAATTTGCAGGTATTTCATTATTTTGTTGTGATAGCAAAGGGAATTGATTCCCTCATTTCTTTTTCTGAGGATTCATTGTTTGTATATAGGAATGCTATTGATTTTTGTACATTGATTTTGTATCCTGTGACTTTATTTATTTATTGATTCTAATAGTTTCCTTGTGGAATCTTTGGAATTTTTTATATAAAGGATCATGTCATCCGCAAATAGTGACAATTTGACCTCTTCTTTCCCCATTTGGATACCTTTTATTCCTTTCTCTTGCCTGATTGCTGTGGCTAGAACTTCCAGTACTATATTAACAGGGGGCATCCCTGTCTTGTTCCTGATTTTAGGGGAATAGGTTTCAGCATTTCCCCATTCAGTATGATGTTAGCCGAGGGCTTGTCATATATGGCCTTTATTATGTTGTGATACTTTCCTTCTATAACTATTTTATTTAGTGTTTTGATCATAAATGGATGTTGCCCCTTGTCAGAAGCTTTTTCTGCATCAATTGAAATGACCATATGGTCTTTATCTTTTATTTTGTTTATGTGGTGTATCACATTGATTGATTTTCGTATGTTGAACCATCCTTGTGCTCCCGGGATATATCCCATTTGATCATGATGTATGATCTTTTTGATGCATTGTTGTATTCTATTTGCTAATATTTTGTTTAGGAGTTTTGCATCTGTGTTCATCAGAAATATTGGTCTAGAGTTTTCTTTTTTGTGTTGTCTTTGCCGGGCTTTGGTATTAAGGTAATGTTGGCCTCATAGAATGAGTTAGGAAGTATTGCTTCCTCTTCAATTTTTTAGAAGAGTCTGAGGAGGATAGGTGTTAATTCTTCTTTGAATGCTTGGTAGAACTCGTTGGTGAAACCATCTGGTCCAGGGCTTTTGCCTTTAGGGAGATTATGGATAGTCATTTCAATCTCATTGCTATTGATTGGTCTATTTAGATTATCCAGTTCTTCTTGGTTCAGTCTTGGTAGGCTATAAGTGTTTAGAAACTTGTCCATTTCTTCTAGGTTGTTAAGTCCTTCATAAAGTCCTTCATAATATTTTTTTATAATTTTTGGTATTTCTGTGGTATCAGTGGTAATTTCTCCCCTTTCATTTCTAATTTTCGATATTTGTGTCCTTTCCTTTTGCCCTTTTATTAGTCTAGCCAGAGGTTTGTCAATTTTGTTGACTTTCTCAAAGAACCAGCTCTTCGTAATATTAATTTTTTCTATTGTCTTTCTGTTCTCTAATTGGTTTAGCTCTGCTTTAATTTTTATTATTTCTTTCCTTCTGCTAAGTTTGGGTTTTGTCTGCTCTTCTTTTTCTAGTTTTTTAAGATGGGATGCTAAGATGTTTGCTTGTGATTTTTCTTGTTTCTTAAGATAGGCCTGTAATGATATAAATTTTTCTCTTATTACCGCTTTTGCTGTGTCCCAGCAACTCTGATACGTTGTATTTTCAT
Source organism: Lyroderma lyra (assembly GCA_004026885.1). Taxonomy (NCBI): domain Eukaryota; kingdom Metazoa; phylum Chordata; class Mammalia; order Chiroptera; family Megadermatidae; genus Lyroderma; species Lyroderma lyra. Next base: position 8,717 of record PVJL010008323.1, read on the forward strand.
TGTCATTAGTTTCTATGTATTTTTTAATCTCATCTTTTGTTTGTTCTTTTCTCCAGTCCTTTTTAAATAAGTTGTTGTTTAATCTCCATGTATATGTGGTTTTTCCTGCTTTCCTTTTACAGTTGATCTCCAATTTCAAAGCTTTGTGGTCTGAGAATACACTTGGTATGATTTTGATCTTCTTGAATTTGCTGAGGCTACTTTTGTGTCTCAGCATGTGGTCTATCCTTGAGAATTTTCCATGTGCACTAGAAAAGAAGGTGTAGTCTCTTTTTTGCTAGATGAAGTGTCCTGTAAATGTCAATGATGTCCAATTGCTGTAATGTGTCATTTAGAGCTGATACTTCCTTATTTATTTTCTGTTTGGAAGATCTGTCCATGACTGTTAGCGGGGTGTTTAAGTCTCCCACTATGATTGTGTATTCATCAGTTTCTCCTTTCAAATCTGTTAGTAGTTTCTTTGTATATTTTGGTGCATCCTGGTTGGGAGCATATATATTAATTAGTGTCAAATCTTCTTGTTGTATTGTGCCTTTTATCATTATGTAATGTCCATCTTTGTCTTTTACTATCTTTTTTAACCTGAAGTTTATTTCATTAGATATCAGTATGGCCACTCCTGCTTTTCTCTGGTTACCATTTGCTTGGGGTATTGTTTCCCATTCTTTCACTCTGAGTCTGTGTTTGTCCTTACGGCTGAGGTGTGTTTCTTGGAGACAGCATGTGAATGCGTTCTGTTTTTTAATCCAGTCTGCTACTCTCTGTCTTTTTATTAGTGAGTTCAGTCCATTAACATTTAGACTGATGATCGATATGTGAGGATTTCCTGTGGCCATTACTTATTTCTTTGTTTGTTTTTGTTTTATTTTTGTTTCTTTCTCATTGCCCCAACTTTGTTCCATTTTTCCTGATTTTTTTTTTTTCAGGTCGAAGAGCCTTGGATTTCTTTGGATAAATAACCAGGGGTGGAATTGCTGGGACATAAGGTAGCTCTGCTTTTAATTTTTTGAGAAACCTCCATATTGTTTTCTATAGTGGCTGCACCAATTTGCAGTCCCTCCAACAGTGTGGAATGCTTCCCTTTTCTCCACATTCTTGCCTACACATGTTTGTTGATTTATTGATCATGGCCATTCTGATAGGTTTCAATGAAGTGGTATCTCATTGTGGTTTAATTTGTATTTCTCTGATGATTAGTGTTGATGAGCATTTTTCTTTTTTGCTTTTATAATATTAAAATTTTATAACTTTAATTTTTGGGGACTCTTTATTTTTCAATTACATTTGACACACAATATTTTATTGGTTTCAGGTATTACAGCATAATGGTGAGCCATTTATATAATTTACAGAAATCCTCATTCCGATACATCTGGTTCCCCTCTGACACCATATATAGTTATTACAATGTTATTGGCTATATGTCCTATGCTGCACTTTATATCCCTGTGACTATTTGGTGACTATGAATTTGTTCTTCTTGATTTTTTCCCTTTTACAACAACCCCTCCAGTCCTCCTCCTGTCACCCCACCAAGTCAAGTACCCATCTGACACCACACATGGTTATTGCAACATTGACTATATTCTTATGTATATCCCTTTTTTTAAATTCATTTTTATTGTTAGACTTATTGGGGTGACATTTGTTAGCAAGGATTACATAGGTTTCAGGCATACAATTCCAGAGTGCATTGTCAACTTGTTGTATTAGTAAGTTCACCACCTAATGTGACTTCTCTTTCCATCACCTTATATTAAGCTTCCCCTCCCTCCTCTCCCAGCCCCTATGTATATCTTATATTCATATAACTATTACTTTGTAACCACTAATCTGAACTTCCCAATCTCTTCCCCTTATTTCACCCCCTCCCCCAACCTTCCTCCGATCTGGCAGCAAACCAAAATGTTTTCCATATCTACAAATCTGTTCTTATTCTGCTTGTTTATTTTTTCTTTGGATTTTACCTGTAAGTGAAATCAACTTGTATCTGACTTCCTCTGTTTGACACTCAACTCGTAACTGTCAATAGATATGTAGCTATTGCCATTTTATTATTCATAATTTTTGCTTTTTATTTTCCCATCTTAAAGAAGTTCCTCTAACATTCTTTGTATTACTGGTTTGGTGGTGATGTATTTCTTCAACTTTTCCTTGTCTGAGAAACTCTTTATCTGTCCTTCAGTTTTGAATGCTAGCCTTGCTGGATACATTAATCTTGGTTGTAGATTCTTGGTTTTTATCATGTTGAATATTTTCTGCCAATCTCTTCTAGCCTGCAAAGTTTCTGTTGAGAAATCCACTGACAGTTGTATGGGTGATCCCTTATAAGTTACTACTTGCTTTTCTCTTGCTGCTTTTAATATTATCTCTGTGTTTTTAACTTTTGCCACTTTAATTGTAATGTATCTTGGTGTGGGCCTGTTTGGGTTCATCTTTTGAGACTCTCTATGCTTCCTGGGCTTGTATGTCTTATTTCCTTCACCAGGTTAGGGAAATTTTCAGTCATTATTTCTTCAAGTAAGTTCTTGACCCCTTGCTGTTTCTCTTTCTCTTCTGGTACTCCTATGATGTGAATTTTGTCATGCTTGATATTGTCCCAGAGGAATCTTAAACTGTCTTCATGTTTTGGATTCTTTTTTTGTTGTTCTGATTGGATGTCTGCTACCTTTACCTCCAAATCACTGTGCCTCTGCTTCATCTAGTCTGGAAACTCCTTTTATCCATTCTTCATTTCAGTTATTGTAATCTTTATCTCTGCCTGATCTTTTTTTATGGTCCCTATGTCTTTCTTTATGTTTGCTATTTCTCTGCTGAAATTATTACTAATTTCTCTGATCATTCTTATAACCATTTTATTGAGCTCTGTCTCTGATAGGTTATTTGACTCCATCCCATTTATTGTGATTTTCTGCTGTTTACATTTATTTTGAGCTGTATGTTTTTGTTTCTTCATTTGCGCAGCCTCTCTCTTTGTAGATATTCTGCTCCTTAACCCAACACTCACTGCTGCAGTTTCTTCAGAGCTTGCTTCTAATACTGAGAAGGATGGGACTAGGTTCATGCCTTTGTTTTTCTGCCTGGAGCTGCAGGGCCCTGCAGGCAGTACAGGCTTATGCCTTTTCTGTTTTCAGTTTATCCCAAGATCTCTGCCTAGAGCCTTGGGATCTGCTGTCCTTTATGCTGGTTTCTGAGACTGAGCTGGTTATAGGCTGAGAAGTGTACCCATAGCCTCCTCTCTCCTTCACTTTCCTAGGCTGAAGCGAGGTCAGGCCGCAGCTTTTCTTCCCTTCCTCTCAGAACCAGAGTGAAGTTGGTCCACTGCATCTCCTGGCACTGATGCCTGCACCTCCTGGGGGCCAAAGTAAGGTCTGGTTGCAGTGTCTCATGGCCCTCATCTCTGGGCCTCCTATTCTCTGTCCTATGGACCTAGTGAGATCTGGAATGCTCACCTGCTGCCTTTTTCCCTCCTCCCTTCCCCAGCGGTAGAGTTTCAAGTGGAGACCAGCATGCAGCCTGCATCTCTGCACTTCTCTTTCTTTTTCTTTTTTGTTTGCCCCTCTTTGCCCACTTGCTGGTACTTTGATGCAATGAGCTGGTCTCTTAGCTGTGTTTGTGCATTGCATGGGGAACCTAGTTAAATTATAAACATTTTATTTGTTGTAATCTCCAGGAGAGTTTTTTTAGGGGCCCCTCTCATGCCGCCATTTTTTTACTTCTCCCAAGATTTTGAATATATGTGCTTTTCTTTTTGTTTTCATATCAATTTTCAAAGCTCTCTCCTATGAAATTTTAAAAGCCAAGAGTCCAGTCTTTTGAATGCACAGGGTCTCCCTGCAGCACAGCCTGGGGCTGAGCCTCTCTGATAAGCATCTTTTCATATATCAATTGGCCATCTCTCTGTCCTCTTTGGAGAAATGTCTATTCAGGTCCTCTGCCCATTGTTTAATTGGATTGTTTGGGCATTTTTGGTGTTGAGCTGCATGAGTTTTTTATATATTTTAGATATTAACTCCTTATTAGATATATCATTGGTGAATATCTTCTCCTATTCAGTTGGATGTCTTTTCGTTGTATTGATGGTTTCCTTTACTGTGCAAAAATATTTAGTTTGATATAGTTCCATTTGTTTATTTTTTCTTTTGTTTCCCTTGCCAGAGGAGACATATCGGTAAAAATATTACTAAGGGTAATGCCTGAGAGTCTACTGCCTATGTTTTCTTCTAGCAGTTTTATGGTTGTGGGTCTTATGTTTAAGTCTTTAATACATTTTATTTTGAGTTTATTCTTGTGTGTGAAGTAAGAAGATGGTCCAGTTTTAATTTTTTTTGCATGTGTCAGTCCAGTTTTCCCAACACCATTTATTGAATTGACTATCTTTACCCCAATGTATATTCTTGCTTCCTTTGTCATATATTAGGTGACCATATAGACATGGATTTATTTCTGGGCTCTCTATTGTGTTCCATTACCTATGTGTCTGTTTTTATGCCATACCATGTTGTTTTGATTACTGTGGGCTTGTAGTATAATTTGATATCAGGTAGCATGATACCTCCAGCTTTGTTCTTGTTTCTCAAGATTGCTGTGGCTATTTGGGGCCTTTTATAGTTCCATATAAATTTTAGGATTATTTGTTCTACTTCTGTGAAAAATGCCATTAGCATTTTTTTATTTGTTTATATTTAGGTACTTGTTTTTTGTACTATAAATAAATTTTATTATAGCATTTATTTTTAACATTATGATACAAGGAATTTTATGTAAGAAATACTTACAAAACACAAGAGCAGATACAAAGTACAAGAAATTTTATGTATAAATTTTTTTATGTTAAAAAAACAAAGGAAAAAACCAAAACAAAAAAACAAAACCAATTATTGTATGCCAGGGTATTACTTTGCATAAGGATATCATTATTGACTTCTAGAATTACTCTTTTAACTCATAAACATAAATAAAGAATTAAAAACATTTATATAGATACGGAATTAGTACTCCCCATCTATAATGTGCACCCTTACTTTTCCCTCACAAATTTGGACAAAAAGAGCATGTGTTTTACACGGCAAACTGTGGTAGTCATCACACCACCGGTATTTCCACCTCATCCAATTGGTTGTAAATTACAAACCATTAACAAACAAACTCTGTCATGTTTCTTGATGTATTTCCTTCTTCCTACAGATGACAGCAGCCACAACGTTTGCCATTAGCATTTTGATAATGATTTCATTGAATTTACACATTGCTTTGGGTAGTATGAACATTTTAACTATATTAATTCCTCCTATCTATGACCATGGTATATGCTTGCACTTATTTGTATCTTCTTTAATTTCTCTCATCAGTGTCTTATACTTTTCTGAGCATAGGTTTTTACTTTCTTGGTTAAATTTATTCCTAGGTATTTTATTTGTTTTATGTAATTGTAAACAGGATTCTTTTCTTAATTTCTCTTTCTCATAGTTTATTATTGACATATAAACATGCTGCTGATTTCTGAATATTAATTTTGTATCTTGCTATTTTACTAAATTCATTTATCAGTTCTAATAGTTTTCTGGTGGAATCTTTAAGGTTCTCTCTATATAGTATCATGTCATCTGCAAATAATACCAGTTTTACTTTTTCCTTTCCAATTTTGATGCTCTGGTACGCCTATGATGTAATTGTTGTTATGCTTGATGTTGTCCCAGAGGTCCTTTGAACTATCTTGTGGTATTTTTCCTTTTTACTTCTTTTTTCATTTTCTGGTTACAATTGGATGTTTTCTCCTTCCTTGTCTTCTAAATCACTGATTCTGTCTTCTGCTTCATCTAATCTGCTGTTGATTTCTTCTAATGTATTCATCATTTCAGTTATTGTATTCCTCACTTCTGACTGGTTCTTTTTTTATGGTTTCTATGTTCCTTTGCTTACTGTCTCTCTGGTGAATTTCTCACTAAGTTCCTTAAGCATTCTTATAACCAGTATTTAAATTCTGTCTCTGGTAGGTTGATTGCCTCCATTTCATTTAGTTCATTTTCTGGTGTTTTCTCTCATTCCTTTATTTGGGACTGGTTTCTTTGTTTCCTCATTCTGGCTGCCTCTCCATGTTTGCTTCTATATATTATATATATCTCCTATGTCTCTCAGTCTTTGCTAGGTGGCTTTATATAGTAGGTGTCCAATGTGGTCCAGTGGCATAGTCTTTTTGATCACCTGTCATGTGTTTCAGGAGTATCCCTGGAGTGTGTTGTATGTCCTTTCCTATTGAGCCTGAATTGCTTTTGGTGCATCAATGGATGGGATTGACTGACTCTCAGACTGACTGTGAGGATTGGCTATCCCCATATTGTATGAGCTGTTATGTGGTGGCTGACCCCTCAGAAGGGGATTTGTCCAAGTGGGCTGTGTTCCTATTGAACCATCCTATAGGTGTGCCATTTGCGGAGCTAATCAGGTAATGCTCTGGTGTAGTCTAAGACTGGCCTCTGAGTGTGTTGTTTCTTGTGCCTCTTGGGAGGGGCTTCCATGTAGGCCAAATTTAGCCTTGCCTGTGACCAGCCTGGGGCTACCTGTAAGGAGCTACGAAGCTATATGTGGTTGGTTGCTGCCTGTATTGGATCTGGAGGTGTGTTGGGGTGGATTCACTTTGAAACAAGGTCAGCTGCCACCAGTATTGGACTTTGGGCAGCTTAGAAAAGACCCAGAGCCCCCCAAGCTGGTTGTCACCTGCTGGTTTCCCATAAAGCTCAATGGCTGAAAGAGCCTCCTTAGGCTGTTTGACCCATTGTTGACAGTGCCCCTGTCAATGCTGCTTGAGTTGAGTGTGGCCAGTGGTTTTCACAAAGTTAATGCAGATTATGTTCTTGCACCAGTACTGAGCCTGTGGCCATTCTAAAAGACACCCCAAGAACAATGTGGCCACCCGTCATTCACCTCAGGCCTGCAGAACCCTGGGAGCCACCTCCGAAAGACTGTAGCTCGAGCCTAAGCTGGGCCTGACCACTCGCCATTGAAAGGTTCCTAGCCATGGTGGGCTTCTTGCTGCTGTACAAGCCTCCAGAAGCTTGTAGGGTAGGGTTGACCACCCAGAAACCGAGAGTGCCCTCATCAATGTCCTGTTAACTGGGTAAGGCAAGGTCTCAAGAAGTCACAGGGTGTGACTGCTAGTTTTTACAAAGTTAATGCAGATTCAACTCTTGCGTCAATGCAAAGTCTGTGGCGTCTCCACAAAATGCTCTCAAAACAATGTGGTCAGCCATGGCTTGCCACTTGCCTCAGGCTAACAGATCTCTGAGAGCTGCCCAAGAAGGGCTGCAATGCAAGCCAGGGCTAACTGCCCACCACTGGAAGTTTCCCAGTCCACTGCTGTACAAAGCCTCCCTCAGCTTGCAGGGTGGGGCTGGCTGGCGACCCAGGGGCTGGGGGTGCCCCAGGAGATGCTGCACTAGCTGAGTGGGGTCCAAAGGAGTCACCAAGGTTGTGCGTGCACAAGCAGGTTTTACCAGACCAATGCAATCTCAAGTTTGGCCCCATGGGGGTGGGTTTAAAACGGGAAATACGGTGTTCTCCTGTAGGCTGTACATGAGGCAAGCTCCATGCAAGGATAAGGGCAGCTGTTCCCCTAGCCCTTGCCCTGAAGCCACACAACTCAGTCTTTCCCTGTATGTTTCTGGCACCTCTCAAATTCACCATCCGCTGCAGCCCAGGTGAGTATTGGCAGATGAGTGAGTCTCCATGTAGGCCCTTTAAGAGGCTACCTGGGTTTCTAGCCACCTTCTGTCTCACTGTCACAGATTACTGGAATACTCACTGATTCTCACTGCCAGATGTTAAGGGGGCTCTTCTTCCCAGCACAGGACTCCTGGGCTGGGGAGCTCAGTGTGGGGCTGTGACCCTCACTCTTAAGAGGGGGGTGCTCCACCACTGAGGTGTCCCTCCTGATGCTAAACCTCTACCTGTGGGTTTGGGTTCAACCTATTTCTCATCTCTGCTCCTCCTACCAATCTCAAAGTGGCCCTTCATTATAACCTTAGTGGTGGGGGTCCTGTTCAGCTAATTTCAGATAATTCTTGAGGTTCATTGTTCTATGATTTAGTTGTAATTTTATGTGATCCAGGGAGGTGGGAGGCAGAGCATTTACCTATTCCACCATCTTGTTCATCTCTAGATACCAGTTATTTTTAAGCAGTTTTATTCCTTGGGGATTTTCATATGCTTTTTAGATTTTTACCACCTATGCATGTTATTCTGGGTATAGAGATATAGTATGATATTCCAATGTCTTTTTTTAAAATTGTGATATAATTTACCTACAGTGAAATCCAGAGGTTGATGATTTTGACAAATGCGTATATCCATGTACCTCACACCCCTATTAAGATATAAAACATTTCCATCACTCCAGAGCATTCTTGTGCCACTTCCCACCCATCACCTTCTACTCCCAGGGAAACCACTCTTCTGATTTTATAATTCCAGATTCATTTTACCTAGACTAGAACTTCATGTAAATGGAACCATACGTTATTTGCTTCATTTTTTTTTTTTGTTCAACATAATGTTTTTGCAATCTATGTTGTTTTATATATTTAGACTATTTTTTGATGTGTGCATCATTGCAGGTCACGTTTAATAAGGAGAAACAGAAAGAGTCTGCTGTTCCGGATTGGGCTATACAACAATTAGACTCTGAGTTGAACTCAACTCATAATCAACTCAGCCAGGTTCAAGACGAGTAAGAGGAATGCAAGTTATCTTTTTCCCAAAAGAATTGTTTGCTCTTCATTTCATTTTTAAGTTTGAAAGGAGAATAATGGCTCATGTAAAATGGAGACATTTGCTAATAAGTAATGTGTGTGGGTATGTGCGTTGGGAGTCAGTGTCTTTGAATCTGGGGACAGATTTTCTGTATTATGTTATGATCTCTAAGACCCTGGTCCCCTTGGCTTCGTTACTGGAAGTCCTTCTTCTCCATAGGACCACTATCAGCCATATTTATAAGCAGAGGAATATTGTTACATGAAAATCTATTCAAGATGCAGAGGGGAAGGGTTAAGGAGGGTGTAAGATCAGGTAAAGAGAAAAATAAAAGAACAAAAGCAAAACAAAGCAGGCTGCATATATCTGTCAGCTATACTCATTTTGGGGGTGAGACTACAAAATCAGAATCTTTAATTTAAGACATTAGAAAAATATTCTAATTTAAGACATTAGAATAATGATTAGATATAATAATATATTTTTTAAAAGTTAAGCAATGCCAGGCAACAACAGATAATCAAATGCATGCATGCTCTGTGCAAAGTAACAAGTTTAAGGAATCACAGCAAAGAAAAATGCAAACTCTGGCTTGTATCTGAGGAAAATAGACTTATGTGTATGAAGCTGCATTCAATGTACCTAATGAAATCCATTGTTAAGATGTTTCTCCTACCATAGCATTGCTCCATTGCAGATATGTATGGGACAGCAAGAAACTCCTTTTTAACTAGTCAAAGCTTCTGATAGAATAGTGTGGCATTCTGTCTTGTTCTTGGTTGAGATTTCCTTCTAAGGAAAGCCTCTCTACTGATTTAGTTTGCCTGATTAGAAAATACAAATTTCTTTATCAAAATGCATACAAAAAAATAAAAGTATAAACATGAAAATTACCTGTTATCACATCCTTGTTAATATTTTGGCATATTTTACTCCAGACATTTTTCTTTGTGTATCCGAGGTTGGATAATTAATTTTGCGAACTCATCCTAGCAAAAGGTTGGCAACACTGTGCAAACTCTGGTACAGCACTGCCAACGTAAGTGCACAGTGGCAAGTTCACGAACTTAATTGTGAGACTTTGGGTATAATGACAGCTGTCACGGCCATTCCAGAAAAAAACTTCCAAAATTGCTTTGAAGGGTGGACTAGGCACTGGCATCGGTGCATGGCTTCCCAAGGGGAGTACTTCGAAGGTGACCATAGTGATATTCAGCAATGAGATACGTAGCACTTTTCCTAGGAGGAGTTCACAAAATTAATTGTCCAACTTCGTAGTTACCACCACACACCCCCATTCACTTTTTAAATTGAAACCATCATCAATGAGCAGTTTTATAGCTGCAGCAAAATTTGCAAATGTAATGTATAAAAAGCACAATTCCTCTAAATTTCTACAACTTATTTCAACTAACGTCAGCTGATTTAAAGCGGGGTGAGGAGGATCCTTAAATTTGCCACTTCTTTTCTGGTTTATTGTAGTTCCTTTCGTGTAAGTATTCAGTTATTTCCAAGTTTGAACTTCTGTTAGTGGTTGTGTTTTCCCTCTTAAAGGATCTTGTAGCCCTCCTCCTTCATTAGACTGGCATCTAGGGGTGGAGGGGTGCTCACATGCCCTCCTGGTGCTGGAGGAGAGGGGGTTTTGGTCTTGCACTGCCCGCTAGGTGCACGCTGGCCTCAGCTACACCTGTGCACCAGTGTCTTGTGTTGATGGGTGCTGAGTTATGGCTTGTCTGGTCAGGTCTTCTTGGGCACTTGCTGGCCACTGCTGCTGATGACTGGGTCCCTTCATTGGCCTTTAGTAGTGACGCAGGGCTTGGAGTTTTTGCTGGTTCTTGACGCCTATCAGCACTAATTGGAGCCAGGAATTCCTACCTCCCTGTCCGTCACTATGGCTCTGTAGTTACCTGCGAGGGGCACTATGGGACCAAAAATAGTGTGACTGCATGCATTTTTTTTAAACTTATTATTTGGAAATTATTTCAAATACAGAAAATTAGGGAGTTCCCTAGTGGTGTAGTGGCTAAGGCTTCGGCACTGTCAACACTGCAGCCTGGGTTCGATTCCCAGCCAGGGAAATACCCACATTAAAAAAACAAAAACAAAAACAAAAACAAAACAAAACAAAACACAAAGAAAGCAAATACAGAAAATTTGCAAGAATTGTACTAGTAACATCCACATACCCTTTCATATACCTTTGGTCTTATTTGCTTTATCACTTGTGTGCTCTCTCGCTCTCTCTCACTTTCTCTCTCTCCCCATACACACACACACACATACGTGTGTGTGTGCATATGTATATATACATATAGTGCCAAAAAATGTATATACATTTTAAGAAAGGAAAAAACTGTATTAAAATGATAATATATACTGGTAACAAAAAATGAATACAAGTCATGTTTGACGTCTGCAATTACAAGAGGTGCTCAGAGTGGTTACCATCCGTGTCTAGACACTTCTGATTATGGTGAACTACTGCTTGAGCAACGTTGACCAAAGTGTCCACTTGTATTGCTGTACATGCCATTTCAGTTTCTTCCAGAAGTACCACCAGTGTAGCTGTCTTTCTATAGTACACCACATCCTTTAAGGTCCCCCATAGGTAGAAGTCAAAAGGTTAAGTCAGGAGAACGGGGGAAACTCAGCCACACCTCTTCATCCTATCTGTTGTCCTGGCAAATTCTCATTGAAGTAAGCTCTCACATATCAATGGAAGTGAAGTGGGGTGACATCTTGTTGGAAGTAAAATCAGTCATTCTCAAAAAGTGTACGAATTACAGGTAAAATGAATGTGCATAGCATGTCTCTGTACACTTGAACAATAATGGTACCTTCAAAAAATAATGGTCCAGTTAGTACTCTTAATGACAGTCCACACCAGATGGGAGGCCCAGTAAATTGATTTCTTTTTCCACATGACCGTGTGGATTTTTCTGGAGCCCAGTATACACAATTGCGTCAGTTCACTGTTCCCTTCACTTTAAACTGTGCTACATCAGATGAAACCATTTTCCCCACAAACTCCTCATCCTCTGGTACCATGTTTTGGAACCACTCACAATACAGTACCCTTGAATCAGGGTCATCTTCCTTTAGTGCATGTGATAATCTTGTGATAAAAACTTTCCATTTTGCTGTTTTAAGAATGTGTTGTATGCTTGTTCTGCTAACTCCTGTCTCACATGCACATTGTTTGGCAGACTTCTGTAGTGAGCGTGTAAACTATTCCAACACCACAGCAGAAGAAGCAGGACTTGTTGCTGTGTGAGGCCTCTTGGATCTTCCCTTGTGCCCATCACACACAGTGCCATGCATCTCAAACTTATCACCAATGTGTGCAACTGTTAGGTGTGTTTGGGGTTCTGTTGTATACTCATGCCCCCATTATTGTTGTACTTCCACAATGTTCTTGAATTTCAAATACCACTTCAAAATGTTCCCACACTCAAACAACCGTGTTTCTTCCTTATTCTCTGACTGTCCTGCCTGTCACATGGTGACACTAGCATTCATTAGATTAATGCCATCTTTTGAGTGAATGTCATACTACCCATTGCTACCATAATTTAATTCTACTTTGAAAAGTAATACATAGACAACATCCCTTAAAATGTATATATATTTTTGGATGTTTTGGCACCCCCGGTATATACATCCTCCTGCCCCACCCTTCATTTGACAGTTGCACACAGGAAGATGATTTTTGCTTTACCCTGAATTTCCTAGTTCTGTTTTGTTTTTAACCCACCTACAGTTCATATTCTATTTTTACCTAAGGCGTCACAAATGATGGTGGGTGTTCTCGACATTATATGGTAGCCAGCTCTCGCCTCTCTCTCTTATTCTTCCCACCTGCTGTGGAATGAACGGGTCACCCAGGGAGGTTCCCATGTCCAACCCTGTGGAGTCCAGTTTGGTTGTGACTCAGTTTCAAAGGGACAAATTCCTATACAGTGCTGAATGGGGACAGGTCTGCCCAGGTTTGACGAACCCTAGACAAGGGAAGACTGCTAGATTTTATTCCTGGGCTCTGGTTTGGAGTCTCACTTTTTCTCATTCCCTATACCCAATCCATTAATTAGAATATCCACTTGAATCTGCCCCCAGAGCATCTCCAACATTAGTCCCTTTTTTTCTATTCTGCTGCCATTGCCCTGACACCTCTAGCCTCAACCCATTGCTTTCCAGCTGGCTTCCCTGCTTCCATTCTTACTCTACTGGAATCCATTTTCCACATAGCAAATATGGATATATTTTTATTGTATCAAGTCACTCCCTTGCTTAAAAGCTGTTATTAAACTCCTTTTAGAGTTAGAAAAAAATTCTAAACTCCTTCCTAGGGCTCTCACCACCACCCTGCATAGTCTGGCCCTACCTCTCGCTCCACCCTCTTTCCAAGCTCCCCTCACCTACTCTACTGTCTACTTCTTCACCTTGAGGCCTTTGCCTGTGCTCCTTCAGAAAAAGGAAGCCTTCTGCTGGCTCTTTGCATGGCTGGCTGTTTATTATCCTTCAGATCTCAGCTTAAATGTGACTTTTTCAGAGTCTGTGACCATTATACATCAAAAAGTCTTTCCTCTTCCCCTCTTTTAATACTTTTTCACAATGATCTAAAAAAAGCATTTAGCCTAATTTACACCTTTAAAAAATGTTTGATTATTTATCATCCACTGGACTGGAAGCTCCAAAGGGTTACTATCTTGAATTGCTGTTTTGACACTGTTGTGTCTCTAGCACCCAACATCATGCCTGGCACATAGAAAGTTCTCAGTAATTTGTTCAATGAATGAATAAATCTGTAACAAATTTAAATTAATATTAACCTGCTTAAAAAAATTCATGGTACATGAAGTACCTCCCTTCTCTCTGTATGTCATCCAAGGGCACCAAATTAGTATGTATGTTTGCTTGCATGTATATGTGCTCACATGTGAATGACACATCCTCAGAGAAAGAAAAACTACATTATTCCTGCTCATATTTTCATTGCTTTCTTAGTCTATTTTTTTCTTTTAATTTTCTACAGATTTCTCTTGCTAAAGATGTTAGTTTTTCCCATATATACTTTTTAAAACCTGTGACATATTCATATTTGAATTAGATCACAGCAGTTTCCTTCCAACCTCCAGTAGGCCTATTATGAAGTTATTGCTAATTATCCTTGCTTTTAGACTTTAGACATTTTGTTCGTTCATTTATTTTTCAGGTTTTTAAAAAATACTAGATACTGTTTTAAGTGGCGAGGATAAAGAGATGAATAAAATAAAATCTTTGCCCTCAGGTGCTTCACAGTGTGTTTGTAATGAGATTATAAATGTGAAAACTGCATGTTGGATGAGCTCAGAAGAAGGGAGACAAACTTTGCCTGAGAGGGTCAAGGGTGGCACGTGGAGTGGCACTGGAAGCATGAGGAAGACTGGTGTGAGTTTAGGTAGCGGTTACCCTCTCTTAGCCTCAGGACTACTGTGATGAAAGAGCCTGGATGTTCTAAGGAAGTAGGGTCAATGGAATCAAGAACCCTCTCCAACCCACGATCTCTCATTGCAATAGGACATCTTAATTAAAAACCATTGCTCTTCATGCAATGTCATCCATCCTTCCCTCATTTCCTTTTGAATTTAGATAGACTTGAAGAAACGGTATGATTTATTATGATTTGCCTACAATGCAAGGAGTCCTTAAAACAGTGACTGAGCTATGTGGAAAAGTCAGGAAACTCATGCTTATTAAGTGGTTGGAAGTCAGAGACGGAAAGACACGAAATACTTGATAGTCAAGTGTAATTGTGGAAGCCTTTCTTTATAGGTGGGCAATAATTTCTTTTACATTTAGGAAATCTGGGAAGATTAAGTTAAATGCATACAAAGTAATGAGAATAAGTAGCAGTATATTGCAGAAAAATGAAGATTTTTATAGATCAAGGCAACCTGGGGATTTGATATAATTAGAGCAGATTAATTAGGAAACTGAGAAAGAGCAATTGAACTAGTTTCTTTGTCCTTTACATTTTAATATTGATAATTATTACACAGTCTTTCAGGGCTAGTAGCTTTGTAATTTCTTTGTGTTTGACATTGAGAAAAGATGCTGGCATATTTTTGCATACAAGTGTCCCATAATATTTGCAGTATCATCTGATCGAATGCAGATGTCTTATAATTTGATCTTGTTTATGTTGAATTTATATCACTTGCCAAAAGTTCCCAAGAGAACCTATGCCTTGATTTAGAAAGTCTGCCAATTTTGGAAAATCTGTCTTTAGTTACTGATTTCTCTTACAGTCTGGCTGAACCTGAAAAGACTCCTGAAGAAACCGAGAACAGATCGATCATATCCCTTTTGGCTGCAGAAGAGGAAATAAATCAGCTAAAAAAGCAGTAAGAAAAAGACATGACAGGATTACTGCAGCCTGCTGATTACTCTTTGACTTTAGCTTTTTTGGTGTCTATCAAAATATGAAAGAATCTGTTCACAATCAAAGAGTAAAGGCAACAATATTTTTATTAGTGTTTTATATTTTTTCTTCCTACGAAAACATTACCAATCTACTAGAGAAAAATTTCAAAGTGTAATATAGTATAAAGGAAACGAAAAACCCTCTCATGATTCCAGGACCAGTTACTGTTACCACTTGACATTTCTTCCAATTTGCACATTAAAAATAGAGTTAAGTCTACAAAATAAATATAACTTTACAATTTTGGATCCCATTTTTTTCACTAAACATTGTTTTTCTCTATTACTAAGAAAAAATGCTGCAGAACTTAGTTTTGATTAGGTATATCATGTTCCATCTTTTGGGTATGTCCCTAATATTAACTATATTGATACCAGTTTTCAACAGTGGAAATAACATTGTAATAATTTTTGTGGCAAATCTTAGTTTATATTTCAGATTATTCTCTAAAGATAAATTTCTAAAAGGAGAAATAGACATTATCCTTTAAGGTTATACTTTCCTTGATCTTAATTTTGATTCCTCCCCACCAAAAGAGCAAATGGAAATTATATTAGAATATATATATATATATATATATATATGTGTGTGTGTGTGTGTATATATATATATATATATATATATATATATATATATGCATGCCATTCTGTTGCCTTCACACATGTTCCAGTTGTTCAGATTTCTTCAGGAACACCCTATTTTCCACTACTATCTCCCCTTTCATCATTTTAATCTCTTATTCATATTTGATAAACCTTCTCAAATCCATTGACCATATTATTCAGTGATTTCCAATACGACCTCTTCTGTTCTTTACTGTTTGTAGTGCAGCTTTTAATTCTACTATTGCATTTTTAGCTTCTTCCGCCCTTTTCATTCTTACCCCTTTACCTTTTTCATCTGACACCATTGTTGTTTTGCTCACAGCATGTTCTCTTAGGGCTTTTGCTCCTGTTTTATGATGGCCATGCCTCTGTATCTTTATAAGGATGCCAATTTTATTTCTAAAGCTTTGCCTGTTTCAGTAATACATTATTTTCATAGGTCCACACTTCCACCTAGAACTGTGGATGTTATTCAATTTCCATTGTAGTTTTCCCTCATATTCCATCTGTTCAGAGAATGGAATAGCTAGTGAGGATAGCAGATTATTTTTTTGCCCAGCTTCTGGACTAAGTTTTATAGGTCAAATGTTTTCAGAGTTTTATGCAGTTAAGATCAGTCCAATATAGAATGATATAACTATTGGCCCACCCAGCTTTTGCTACAAGATCTGCATGTCTGCCTATGTTTTATTCAAGAGCCTTTTCCCACGCAGTCTGCAGACATGGGATGGCCCTCTGACCCAGGCAAGTCTACGCTATTAATTTGTTTGTTTCTATGTATTTCCATCAGAGTTTCCGCAATGCAGTAATGATATACAAAGTAGAGTAGCTTCTGTTGTTAAGCATACCGATTGTTGCTTATTAACTTTTCCTCCATCCCTCCCTCCCTCTGTTTTCTTTCTTTCATTAAAAACAATTTTTTTTTCTGTTCAGGCTTAAATCTCTTCAAAACCAGGAGTCCCGCCATAGGAACTCAGAGCATAGAGGCTCAGGGCAACACGGCGCAGAGTCTAGAGGGTCGGAACCTAGGAGCTCGGATCAGAAAGGCTCGGAGCCTAGGAGCTTGGATCAGAGAGGCTCGGAGTCTAGGAGCTCGGAACAGAGAAGCTTGGAGCCTAGGAGCTCGGATCAGAGAGGCTCGGAGCCTAGGAGATCCGAGCAGCACAGCTCCTACAACAAGCGCGGCTCCGACAAGCGGGGCTCTGACAAACCAAGCGCAGAAGTCATAAGCGATTATGAGAAACAGATCCAAACGCTGAAGGATGAGATTGCTGTTCTGTCGGCTGAAAAATCTGTACACCAAGGAAGGTTCGACACGTTCCCACAGATCTTTTCCTTTAAGCTCCTTTTGTTAGGGAGAAAAGCCTGACTTGGGGGGAAAAAATTGACAACCTTGAACCCAAACCCCAGCAGTATGGGAAGCTTTGACTTGTAAAGTGTTTTCTTTAACTATGCCCGTCCAGAGAGAAAACATCTCCTGGACTGCCATTACTTGGGCACAAACTGATTTGGGACTCATGGTGAGGTTTAAGGAATGAAACTGAGACATAAGAGAAACCCAAGTTCTTTGGCTTGAAACCAGATGTGTATTGCAAGAGGTGGTATCTGTTGAAAGAATGTTCCATGACGGGAGCATCTCTGAGGCCTAAGAGTCCTTCCTCCCTCCAGGGATGACCAATTGCCATTTTACTGTAGGGGATTTCCTTTTTATAGTTCCCTGTGTTTGATGGCCGTGTGTGGGTAAGTGTTCTTGTGAAACCCCTTTCTACTGATAGACAGTATGTTGAGACAGGTCATTCAGATAGTGTTAAGTCAGCACAAAGTAGGATGTTTCTGTTTGGAGTCGCTGCATTTCCCTTGTTCTGACACCCCGCACTCCAAGTCCTGCTTCAGGCTATCAATGCCACCCCCTCCCCATTCCCTCAAATATCACCTTAGTCTTTCATTGTTGTGCTGGGGCCGGCTTGTACCTGCTCCTGAGAATGGATTCTGTGCATTTTGGCCTAACTCCAAGTTCAGTGACATTGCATTGATAGCTTCAAATTAGCCATGGGTGGAGTATTTGTTGCACCATGGAATTGGCAAGCACTATAAATGAGGGCTCCCCCAACCCCCCTTCTGAGTCTTCTTTGCACTACCTTTTGCCCCGTCATTTCTTCCACAAAACTTCCCTTTTGGGGGGCCCATTTCCTTTGGATTAGCTAAGTCTGATCATTTAGGTTGTACTTAGTAGTCATGTATGCTTCAACGATGAGGCACTTTTCACCAGGTACTCCCACATGTATCAGCTCACCTGATTTTCTAATCCCCTTAAAATAGAGCAAAGATTATGTAGGTGAAGCCTGAGACTCTGGAGAGGAGAAATTGCAAACGCTCTCACTGCACTGACATGGTAGGACTGGAACTACAATATAGATCTTTCTAATTGTTCAGCGTTCATCTCATTTTATACCCTAAGGCTCATGTGGTGTCAGCTTTTATACCATAATGCTTACCAAGGTGTTGGGGTAAGAAATACTGAAAATCTGACTTCTTTAACTCTGGCTCTTGCTAGCTGTAGGACAGCCAGTTAACTTTTCTGAGATTCAAGTTCCTCATCCTTAAATTGGCCTGCAATGCTGGCCTCACAAGTTGGCTACTTAAAGGATAAATCGAGGTGCTCAGTGAGGGAAAGTGCTTTATCAATTCTAATCCACCATGCAAATGTAGAGTGTTGTTTCACGGTTGTGGTCACAGTTGAGGCCTTGAGATGCAGTGCCTCTCACAGTCCTCACCTGCCCGAGGCCCATGGCTCTTGCCTTTGTGGGGAGAAGAGCAGCGTCCGGCAAGGACAGAGAAATGAATGAGAGTGCTTCCCTGCTGATTCTTGCTTACCAACAGGACCACCAGGAGCCTGTCTCCCAGCCCTGCCTGTCGCAGCCACAGCCAACATAGTAGCCACACCCACAGCCCCAGCCACAGCCGCAGCCCGTCAGGCAGCCGCTCCACCGCGGTGGTGAAGATCAGGACCCCGTCTCCCAATCGCGCCAGACTATCCAGCGTGGCACGCAGGACTGCCCTTCTGTCCCGGTTCAGCGATGCCTATTCCCAGGCCCGCCTGGATGCCCAGTGCCTGTTGAGGCGCTGCATCGACAAAGCCGAGACCGTGCAGCGGATCATCTACATCGCCACAGTGGTATGTGACCCTCCGGCTGTGCTCCAGACGTCCTTGGGCGCAGCGGGGACACAGGTGTTGGTAAACTGAACAGTACAGCCTGAAAAGACTGAGGTCCCTGTGAGAGGGTGGGATTTCCCTTCTCACCTCCCTCCCTTCCTTCCTTCCTTACTTCCATTACAAGTATTTAGGATGAATCGTTTTCCACAATCAATAGCTATTCATATATATTAATAGTGATACTGATCAGACATTTGTTGAAGGATTCATAACTGTAGGACTGCCTCAAGTGGGTATATCCTAAGTTGATTTGCACTGAGTCCTCTAAATGGGCCTAGATACATCAGTGAAAATATTATTGCTAATGGTTATCATTTGTTTTCCTTCTATTTTTAAAAATATCAGAAGGCTGTGATTGTGTTAACTCTTCTGTTTGTTTAACTAAGAGTAGTTACTAAAACTGCTCACGTAGCTACTTTAGTATGGCAGATTAAAATGTGCTGATATATAATCCTTAATTCCCAAAGCAAAGATGTTTATTCCTTGGGTATCTAATATTGAGATACTGAGTTCATTATGAGAAAGTTAAATATACAAAACAGAACATTTATACGGGAGCAGAATTATCAGAATCTATTCAACTTCATCCTGTACTTAATTCATTTATATCAGAAGTTAGCAAACTAGAACCTCTGGGCCGTATTTGTCCCTGGCCTGTATTTCTAAGAGAAATACCACTTGAGAGTTAAGAATATAAGAAAGGTTTTACATTGTTAAAGGGTAGTTTAAAAAAGTTAGAAAAACACTACATGACCTACAAAGCCTAAAATATATACTGTCTGGCTCTATACAGAAAAACTTTGCCAACACCTGGTTTATATAATTAAGAATCACTTACTGAATTGGTTAAAGTTCTATAAACATAGAGGCCATGTCTTTCTTGTGCCAACTATATGACATTCAATTCATATTTCTTGAATTAATTATTTGCCAGATAACATGCCAGACATGTTGATATGTGTCTATGTAAAACATACATACTAGATTAATAATTTTCTCATAACTTAACCAATAATATGGTATTACTGTGGAATCATTGCAACAAGTAGCACCGTTCAAGTATTTATGTAACCATAGATGATTTATTTCCTTGAACCTCGGCGCTGTCCTGCTTCCTACACTCAGGACTACCAGAATGCTAGTCCACTGTCTTGAAATTAATGAAGATGTATAGTCATATATGTATTTATGTTCTTTTCAAAATTAAGATGTGTATGTTCTCCCAGATTAAAAATAGCTTTGACGAATTGTGTGTTTAGTTATTAGAAGATCCATATGATGTTGATTTTTTGATGAGCATTCTTTCTTCATTACTTGCTTTGGACATCTTTGCCCCCCTCCTCTCACCAAATAAATGTGCTGGAATTTTTATGTTCAGGAGGCATTCCACGTTGCTAAAATGGCATTCAGTCATTTCAAGATCCGTGTGAGGAAATCACTGACACCGTCTTATGGGGGGTCAAATGACTTTGAGAATGCTGTCTTGGATTATATCATTTGTCATCTTGATCTATATGATTCCCAAAGCAGTGTAAATGTAAGTATTGGGTCTCTTATTGGGGCTGGTTTGATGATGATGATTTTTACCCTGAACACTAATAATGCAGAAGTAATTTCAGTGTTTAGTGTTGCTTCTATGTAATAGAAGAGCAGAAATGAGCAGCAACCAATTTACTTTGTAGAACCAGTCATTATCGACGGTTTCTCTCTTAGATATTTTATGGGGAAACATTGTGAACTTTATAGTTTTGTTCTTTAGATTAGGCCCTTAAGACTGGAAGATACAATATCATAGTGCTTAAGAGCAGTGATTTTGGGGAAGATAGGTGTGGATTTGAATCCTGGCTCTGCCACTTACTAGCTGTGTGATCTTGCACATTTACTTAACCTCTCTGCCCTTGAGTTTTGTAATCTTTAAATGGGAGCAACAATGGTCATGAGCTCATAGAGTTCTTGAGTGGATGAAATGAAATTAAGAGGGTAATTTGTTTAGCACAAGACTTGGCACAAAGTAAACTCTCAATAAAAGCCAACTATTAATTATTATTGTTATAGATTATGAACAAGTCAGAGTTCTGTGTTGGCACATCGCATAACTTGCCCAGAATAATTAAGGAAATAAGGAAAGAATAAATAAAACTTATTAAGGGTTTCCTCTTTAGTTTCTCTTTCTTTCCTTTTTTATCTTTTTGGAGACTCCCTTGAGGCCTTTCGTATGTCATTTGTACTCTGCCGTCTTTCCTCCTTCCCATCGATGAAGTTTTCTCCCTTAGCACCTGCACTCCTCTATACTGTAACGTGCTTTTACTTACGTGCTCTTTTCCCACCTCCCATCAGTCATGATGTGCTTAGGATCATCAGAGTTCTTGTCACAGGTTGTTAACAAGATGATGCCATCTTTGTTTTCCAGGATGTGATCCAAGCCATGAATATCAATCCCAAGATTTCTTTCCCTCCGGAAGTTGACTTTTGCCTCCTCAGTAACTTCATCCAGGAGATATGTTGCATTGCCTTTGAAATGCAGACTTTAGAGCCACCCCTAGATATTGCATTTGGGGCTGATGGAGAAATTTTTGATGATTTCAAGTAAGAGACATAGGAGCAGAAGCTAAGGGATTCTCTATAAATAAGTGACCTTGTCTGTGTTCCCTGAGAACAATTTAGGGAAAAGAGCTCTGGGTGGGGAAATCAGCAGACACTACCTAGTTTCAGGCCCTGCCACATACTTCCTTGTATTACTGGCCAGGACCCTCTCCTGGGGCCATTTTATTTCTTAATCAATTGTGATTCACAAGGGATGATATTTCCATTCAACATATTGGGGAGAACTGATGAGTACCTAGAGCCCTTCTGGAACATTTTAAAAGAAAGGTGCTATAAATACAAATGTGTATTACTTAATATTATTTAAATTTTTTTTTCTTATTGAGGTCTCATTGAAATATAACGTGTTAGTTTTAGGTATACAATATAATGATATATTTGTGTATATTGTGAATTGATCACCACAGTAACTCTAGTTAATATCTGTCACCATACATAGTTAGAAAATTTTTTTTGTTGTGATAAGAATTTTTAAAATCTACTCTCCTAGCAACTTTCAAACATGCAATACAGTATTATTAACTATAGTTACTGTTGTTATGCATCCCTATGACTTACTTATTTTATAGCTGGAAGTTTATACCTTTTGACCACCTTAACCTGTTTCACCCACCCCCAATGCCTCTGGCAACCAGCAATCTGCTCTCTGTATTTATGTTTTTTGCTTGTTTTTAAGATTTCACATATGAGTAAAATTATATGGTATTTGTCTTTCTGTTTTATATCTCTTACATGATATCCTCTAGGTCCATCCATGTTGTCACAAATGGCAAGATTTTATTATTTTTATGGCTATATAATATTCTATTATATATATATGCATACATATCGTGTGTGTGTGTGTGTGTGTGTGTGTGTGTGTGTGTGTATGCTACATCATTTTTATCCAATGATGGACACTTAGGTTATCTCCATATCTTGGCTATTGTAAACAATGCTGCAGTGAACATAGGATGTATATATCTTTTTGAATTAGTATTTTGGATTTCTTCAAATAAATACCCAGCAGTGGGGTTGCTGGGTTATTTTTAATGTTTTGAGTAATCTCTGTATAGTTTTCCATAGTGGTTGTAGCAATTTACATTCCTACCAACAATACACAAGGGTTTCCTTTTTCCCACATCATGGCTAATACATATTATTTCTTGTCTTTTTGTTAATAGCCATTCTAACAGGTATGAGTAGTATCTCATTGTCATTTTGATTTGCATTTCCCTGATGATTAATGATGTTGAGCATCCTTTCATGGACCTGCTTCATGGGCCATCTGTATTTTTCTTTGGAAAAATATCTATTCAGATTCTCTGCCCAATTTTTAATCAGATGTGTTGGGTTTTTTTGTTTTATTTTGTTTCTACTTTTACTAGTTTTTATTGTATTATTTAGGTCAGGTTTTTGAAAGTGTGGTATATGGATCACCTGCATCAGAATTACTCAAGGTATTTGTTAAAAATGCAGATTCCTGGGTACACCTCATGACATTTTATGCAGTAGATCTGAGGTGGGGCTGAGGAAATCTGTAATTTAACAAGCACCCAAGTATTTCTTATGTACTAACATTTGAAAATGACTGCTCTAGATTCCTTTATCTAGGACCATTGGATTCCTACCAATTTCTACATGGTAAATATTTCCTTTATAAATTAGAGAATATTAAATTATTTAGAAGATTTTACTGAAACTTTTTGAGATCTTGTGATATAGATGGAGATTATCCTGGAGGAAGCCAAGCTAGTGTTCAAGAACAAAGGCTCTGGTGTTAAGCTGCCTGGGTTCCAATGCTGGCTCCACCACTAATTAGCTGTACAATCATGGGCACCTAAATTTTTATTAAATTTTACTTAATTCTTCTGTTCCTTAGTTTTTCTTCCATCAAATGGGGGAATAATAATACCTATTTCCTAGGGCTACAGACAGTTCATTGAGATCAGTCTGATAAAGTACTTAAGGATGCTGCCAGGCATGTAGTGCATGCTCAGGAAATGTTAGTTCTAGGTCTTTGTTCTGGTATCTCTGCCAGTTTGTTGATAATGTAGACCATATAGCTTTATTTTGCTTATAAGGATCACAATGATGGCATTTCCAATTGCCTTATAGCATGTCATATTTTCTTGGCATTGCCCAGTTTCTAGTTTCTTTCAGATGACGACTCCCAGCATGCATCCGCTCAGGGAAGAGCTGAGTATTAGAACAGCACAGTGCAGTTGGATCTTTTTGACTCTCTTACAGAACGTAATACCTGCATCCCTCTATTTTTATTCCTTTTTCCTTGAGAGGATTCGTGGTCCCACTCGGAAATATTCACCCATGTTAGTTTATGGAATCTGCACGTTTCACAGGCCTCTGGCAGGCCTCCTGCTTACATGCCCTTAATCAGAGGGAGCAGCAGCCTCTTGGGGCACTCTGCAGCCTGCACTCCTGGTTGGCTGTGGAGTGGAAACTGAAGTTCCTAGTAATGACTGCATGTGGTTCACAAAACAAATCCAATCTTTTTTTTTTTTTTTTTTTTTTTACTTTGGCAGGCTTTCACACATTTAAAAGCAATTGCTCAAATTCTCTTCCTTTTGGCCTCGTGGCTTTGAGTTTTTTCCGTATGAAGGGGGTTTGAGACTGCGTGACAAATACTGGTTTCCTTGGCCTCTGCTTCATGCTCTACTGAGCATTCCTTTTTAAGAAAGTGTCCACACTGAGCGTAGTCCCCTGGTTTGAACTGACCAGCCTAGAGGGACTAACGTTCTTATTCTCTATTAATTCAATTAATTTGTAGTAGTTTCTTCTTTTTTTCAGCCATGTAACACTGTTCACTCATTTTGAGTTCAACTGAAATTTGCTATTATATTTTTACTTGTGCTGTGATTAAACCATATATCACTTTTATCTGTGCAGTTAAATGTTTTTTAGACTCACTAAAAAGCGAGTATCTACGTTACATTGTATCTTACTAGATTCAGCTTTTTGTTTCATCTACTTAAGCTTGTTTTTGATACTGCCATCTTTTTTAATTCACTCCCCACTTTTGAATAATTGTTCTATGTTTCATACAAATCATTGTTGACTATGTTGATTTATCGCAGGATTGAGAGAGAGCCCTTTGCACTTTCATTCATATTCTCATTGACCCATTAATTACCCCACTTTAGGTCAGATCATTGAACCAGTTTCCAACCGCCATACTTAAGTTAATCACCCACTTAGGAGTATACCTCCCTTGTTTTGTGTGCAAATGTAGCACAAGAAATCTTGTAAGAAGCCCATAGGACTTCTCATGGTCACTAGCATTTTCCTGAATTGCAACTGTTGTAATCCTGAAAAGAGAAGGACAAAATTAGTCTGCTATGACCTGTTCTTAGTGAGTTCATGCTGGGTCCTTTAATAACAGAATCAGGATCCATATTTATCTAGATCTGGACATAACCAAAATGAATATTTACACTGATGTCCTCCCCTGGCCCACTTATGCCATGTAATTGCTTACCTTCTCTTTCCCCTTCTGTGTGTTTAAAATAGGTACCGTCGCAGCTATGACTCTGATTTCACTGCCCCCCTGGTCTTCTATCATGTGTGGCCTGCTCTCATGGAGAACGACATTGTCGTCATGAAGGGAGAAGCTGTCACCAAGAGAGGGGCTTTTGTACGGTGGCCTTGCATAGTGACAATTCATCCCAAGTGTTTGATTCACAAGTTCGAGAACATTTATAAATCCAGAGATTATATACAAGTAGTTTATAAAGAGTTGTCTGATAAGATTCCATCAAAGGAGCGAAAAGGGACTGGCTGGGAAAGAACAAATTCTTTTCTTTGTTTCATTCATGATTCTTAATAATTTTCTGACAGTAATTTTTTTGCTTGTTTTATTTATTTAGAAGATAAAACCAGTCATATTTACCTCCTCCCTCTTAAAAATATTATGCTATTACAAGCACAGAGCCCTTTGAGGTCACCTTATAGGAGACCTTCTGTAACTCTACACATTTGAAAGTAATTAATTAAATTTCAGGAAACAGTTGCTAAATTTTTACCGACAGTTCTCCATTTTGAGAAATGATGAACGTGCCCCATTTTTCTCTCCTTGGTGTAATGTGTAGAGAGGGGAGGGATGGAGAAACGGAGGGCAGAGGAGTTGTGGGGAGAGGAGCCAGTCAGTTTTGGAAGGTTGCTTCCTATAGACATTGGTTATAGAACATGTTATATAATTGGGCAGACTTCAAAATGGAGTCAGGTACACAAGCGTGTGAGTGTGTGTGTTGTCCTGAGGATCGGGGTTGTAACTGGTGGCCTTGGGTGCTTGGAATCTGTATAGTGAACATTATGGAGTTCTCTCCCTGCCATTCCTAGAGTTAAGTAAATTCTGAAGTGAAGTTCCTCAGTCCAGAGCAGAGCCACCATCTGGGTGGTCTCAGTTCCTGTTCTCTTTGAACTAGAGAATAGGGGACATTCATCATGGCAGCTTTTCACCTGCATAGTGGAAAAGGGGAGTAGTGTATTTTTTGAAAATTTAAGATTAAGGATTTTGCAGCTTAAGCAGCCCACTGCAGCTACCATATTTTTCCATGTATAAGACTTGCCCATGTATAAGAAAACCCCTATTTTTCTAACCCAACATTAAGAAATCCTCTCAACTGGTTACTCCCATGTATAAGACGACCCCCAATTTTTAGTCTAACAATTTTAGACCAAAGTAGTATCTTTTACAGGGGGGAAAAAAGGTAATTATATCTCAATAAAGTACTTTGTAGTTTGAAAGTTGAGCCCATAGAAATTGGGTTGTGTTGATCTGACAACTACACATGCTGTACAAATGAGTAAGCTCATAAAACATGCTTCTTGCCCTTATAATAATCACCCTCTGTTAAGAAACTCTTGCTGTAGACCCTCACAGTGCAATTTGGAAGGGAAGGAGAGAAAATAGCCACCATTTTTATGTTGTACATTAAATAGCAATTGCCTTTCAATTTCCATCTCTCCCGTCAAGCATATCACCAACATTTGCTTCATTACATTCTCCAACACTTGCAGACTTAATGTAATTTCTAACAACTTATTCAACAAAACAGAATTCTGCTAGCACCAAGAGTTTGAATATCCCTAAGTTCACTGTAATGGGATTTCTTTCTTAGAAATACTCTTAAGTTATTTTCAAATACCAGGCAACTATAGAAAATGAAAGGCCCATACCTCATGCTAATGACCAGTAATGGGCAAGTGTAATCATACCAGGAAAACCTCTCATCTGTGGGCAATGCAGGTTGTTTTAAGCCATGGGCACTCTCATGAACTATTAACTGTTTTTCTTTCTCTTCTTAGTGGAATTCGGTGCAGTCCATAATTCATTGTCAAAGCAGAAGTATAAGTTCCATCTGCCCCCGCAACCATATTGGCTTAAGCATGGTACATATCTAATCATTTTCACACTAAATCATACTATGGTCAACATTTTTCTCTTTAACTGTTGCCTATAAAAGAGATGATTATTGGTCTATGGATAGAAAGAGAACCTGTTGCAATCACCCAACATTGATTTTTATGCTACCTTGGGTGAAGGAATCTATCATTCTAGAAAGAAGGAAGTAGAAGTAGTTTTTTCTGACTTAGTTGAAAGACTAATGGACTTCACTTATTTCATAGCTTTATGAATGAAAGTGGGGATTAGGCATCAGTTAATCTTCTGAACAGAGAATGGGACACATTAGTCAGCTCACCTTGGCACAGGTCCCTGCTTCCCCTGGAACTTAATGTATGATTTAGAGAAATTGCTTAAATAGTCTGGCTTTCAGTATTGTATAAAGGGCATTGCAGGTATTAATTTTCCTCCCAACTTTAAAGTAGGAGGAATAAGATTAGTCTCTTTGCATATTAATTCTTGGAAGGATTACTAATACTTAGGTCAAACAAAAAATAATAGTAAAAATATCTCTGAAAACTAAAAATATTATTATGATTCACCACAGTTTATTTTATTCAATAAATAATATACAGGGCTAGATAGCCCAAGACATGTGAATACCAGATAGGCTAACAATGTGCTGTGTCTTCCAATTTAAAAATTTTAAATATTTGTTCAGCCTTGTTTTAGGGAGACTGGTGGAGAAGGAGAACCACCTTTCTTACTGAGTTCAGTGAGCGTCTGTTGGTACTCCAGCATGCTCCTTTATCAAACTTTTTTTTCTTCTGTATCTGATGGATGCTAGATTTGTGGGGTCGGGAATTAGGGCACAAAAATAACTAAAACATGGTCTCTTCCCTGATGCGTTTCAGTACAGGAAATTCAGTGTGGTTTAAGCAAAATACTGAATGTGGTATATGACACAGTCTGTAAGGCACAAAGAAGCCTAGAGCAGGCAGAGATTGCTTCGGATTTGAGGAAGGGGTTCAGTTCCGTCTGGCAGAATTTCAGTGAGCTGGGAATTGGGGAGGAAAATCCAGATAAATGAAATGGCCTGAGAATGGAAAAGGCATGTATCTGACAGTTCCTTTGCTCTTAGAGATTTTAATGTAACATTGGTCTTTATTCATAAATAAGTATTTACAGTAGGTAAAAGCAAGAGGATAATGCATTTGGTGGACTGATAAATAGAAGGGAGCCCTTGAGAGTTCTGTACTGGAAGAATCACAATTCTCCTTATTCTGAGGGGAAATGGGATATCAGAAGAAAGAGCAGTTTCGACCCCCATTGTGCTTACCACCATGGCAGATTTCACCTCTGAATGTTCACTGGGCCCTGTCCCTCTGTGGTGAACCCCTGTTTGTGTTTGACCCACCTCCTGCCTCTCACTTTGTGCCTAAGGAGAACAGAGTAATTTAAACTTAGATGAGAATGAACTGTATTCTCAAAGGTGAAACTGCTACCAAAATTCTGTCCCTTTCCACCATCCTGTCCTTACAACAAGATGATACACTAGGAAAGTGAACTACAAATGTTTTCGGTTAGTCTGGTTTTTAGCCTTATCTGAGGTCTTGCATCCAGAACAGCTTCCAGCTTTGTGAGTGTATATTTATCTAAATGTCAGACAGTATTTTCTCATTTTAGCTTTAATTAGTTCATAATAATAATTTTCTAGAAAGCTTTTAATTCACTATGGCCTCTGAGCATCCAATCTCAAAGTCTTTAACAACCAATGAACAATAATAAAAGCAACAAAAACCAGGTCACTGAGCCCAGTTTTTAATTAATAATATAATTTACGCAGAAATTATACTGAGTGCCCATTTACTTCAGAAAGTCAAAAAGAAATTGCAGTGCTTTATCTTACCAAGGGAAAACATTGTGCTAAAGTATCTCAGAGAAACTATTTAGCTGGTTTCAGAAAAAATGTGTCAAGAGGGGCTCTTGAGCCATTTTCCTGCTCGAGCCTGCTCCTACATCTTTGGAGTATACTATCTCTTCAATAAGCTATCTCTTTGTTTCACCTGTAAAAAAAAAAAAAAGTGTCAGGAGGACTCACTCATCGAGCTCCCCCTTCTGTGTGACTCACGTTACATTTTTGTATTTTCTAGGTATCTCGAAGCCGGAGCCCTTCTCCGATAAGATGTGGATTGCCAAGTAAGTGGGATGGTTTAGATGGAACAATTTTATGCTTTTTAGTGCTCAGCATTGGGCAGCGAAATGAATGTTTTGTTGCCTGGGGAACATCTTTTACCTGCACCTCATACCTTTCATTTCTGGACAGAAGGTCCCTGCGGAGGTTCCACGGGTGACATAGGAAGAGCTTAAAATTGAGAGATTTTATTGACATAAACCTAGATTAACTACCCTGCTTTCATTTCGGCCGTCCCCAGTGTCACTCTAAGGAAGTGACCATAATAATGAACTGTTTATTTTTCTCCCTAGGATTTTAAAACCACCGGACACGTTCCTTTGACACTGCACATCAGCAACAGCCAACGCCCCCGGCACCTCTGTCTGCCTGCGGCGTCTGCCTCAGACCTCACTTACGATAATGTGAAAAGGCAATTCTGTGTACCGCTCCACACAGAGTTAAATGTTTTGGCTTAGCGCACTTGTAACTTCAGATATATTGCATTTTATTTCATTTTATAGATACAGGTTCCATTAATTTGATAAAAAACTCTTGCCTAGGTGTTTAGGATCGTATTCATTTGAAGCAGAATCCATTCTGCAGAACCAGGATTTTCATCCTGAAGTACTAGGCCCTTTTATAGGAACTGTATGAACAAAAATGGGAAACCTTTACATTGATGAATCCAAAAGGCAAGAGGAGTCATCTTAGTTTACAAATTGATCATAATTATTATAATTACTGATGCTAGTTTTAACTTGAAAATTGATCATAATTATTATAATTACTGATATTAGTTTTAACTTGAAAACGATGTTGGTATTTTTCTTTTAAGGTTTGACAGCACCAATCTTAGGTTGGGGAACTCCTAGCAGTAGCAGGGACTGCAGGCTAAATGTACATGATGATGATTTAAGAGACTACAGTTCATTGACTTGCTTCTCCCTTTGTACATTGAGTACCCAGTTGGCTTAACTGAGTGCTCTATGTCCAAGTTACTTACTTGGGAGAATTTTCTAGCTTCATAATACAGAGCAGTGATTTGGAAAGAAGCTGGCTTTGAGATAAATGTTAATTACCTAGAGTTTATCTCCTGGAAATGTTTCATATAGTTTTAATGTATGTGTTAAATATAAAAGCTACACATGACATGCTCTTTACCTGTTCTACCTAGTTGTTTACAAATTCAGCTCCTAAGAGCTCCATCTGAGTAGAAAATACCAAAACTCAAGGCCTAAAATTGGGGGCAGCATTTATTGATTTTAAATTGAGCGTGTATCCAGTCATTTTTTTTTATTGTAAAGTACTGTTGAAAGTTAAAAATAACAATGGAATATGGCTTTTACAAGGTAAGTAATGTTCTTTCTGCTTTTCTTTACTTTAAAGCTGGCCTTAAACACAAGCCTCACAAATAATGTTTGCTCTGTGTGCCTTTTAAACAGAAACTCTGGATTGGCCACAGCTCATTTAGCATCAGGTCAGTGCCAAAACCAGCACCTGAGGCTTTTCAGGTGAAAAAAACAAAACAGACAAATGAACAAACAGTTAAACTTCTCTAACGCATCTCATCCCTGGTGCTGGGAGAAGAAGGTGAGGGAGAGACCATCTCAGTTCCTGCTCCTTAGGTCTAAAGGTCACCAACTCATTCTGAAGTGTGAGGTTAATTTCTTTCCCTCTGTGTATTTATGTCATTGTCACATCGAGACAACGCTGGAAGGAGAATTTGGTGCCCAAGTAGCTCCAGGTCCAACTTGGTTATCAGATGCATTGTTTGCAAATATTTTCTCCCATTCAGTTGGCTGTCTCTTTGCTTTGTTGATGGTTTCTTTTGCTGTGCAGGAGCTTTTTAGTTGGATATTGTCTGATTCATTTATTTTTGCTTGTACTTCCCTTGCCTTTGAGGTCAGGTTCATGAAATCCTCCTTGAGCCCCTGGTCTATAAGTTTAGTACCTATGTTTTCTTCTATACAGTTTATTGTTGCAGGTCTTATATAATCCATTTCGAGTTAATTTTACTATATGGTGACAATTCAAAACTCAGATTTATTCTTTTACATATGGTTTTCCAATTTTTCTAGCACCATCTACCTAAGAGCCTTTTTTTTCACCATTGCATAGTTTTTGCACCTTTATAAAAATTTATTTGTCCATATATTTGTGGATTTATTTCTGGGTTTTCAATTGTGTTCCATTGGTCTATGTGTCATGTTTTACTTGTCAATACCAAGCTGTTTTGATTATTGTAGTATAAATTGAAATCAAAGAGCATTATTCTTTTTATGTAGGATTGCTTTGGTGATTCGAGGTCTTTTGTAGTTCCATACAAATCTGATAATTTTTTTTTTATCTATGAAAGTATATTTATGACATTTCTATAAGAATTGCATTAAATCTGTATGTTGCTTTGGGTAATATGGCCATTTTAACCATGTTAAGTCTTCCTATCCATGAACACAGAATATCTTTCCATTTCTTTGTGTCCCCTTCAATTTCTTTCAAAAGTGTCTTATAGTTTTTCTTGTATAAGTTTGTCACATTATTTGTTGAGTTAATTCCCAAGTATTTCATTCATTTTTTTGCAATCACAAAAGATATTGATTCTCTCATTTCTTTTTCTGAAGATTTGTAATTGATTTTTCTATGTTGTATTTGTTTATTGGTGGAGTCTTTGGAATTTTCTATATTAAAGATCATGTCATCTGCAAATAGTGACAGTTTGACTTCTCTTCTGATTTGGATACCTTTTATTCCTTTCTCTTCCCTGATTGTTCTGGCTAGAACTTCCAGTACTATATTGAATAGTAGTGGTGACAGGGAATATCTCTATCTTGTTCCTGATTTTAGGGGAATGGGCTTTGGCTTTTCCACATTCATTGTGATATTAGCTGAGGGTGTGTCATATATGGCCTTTATTATGTTGAGCTCTTTTCCTTCTCTAGCAGTTTTATTCAGTGTTCTGATCATAAATTGATGTTGTATCTTGTCAAATGATTTTTCTGCATTAATTGATATGATTATATAGTTTTATCTTTTATTTTTATATAGTTTATGTTTATTTGGTGTATCATATTGATTGATTTTCATATGTCAAACCATCCTTGTGCTCCTGTCATGAATCCCACTTAATCGTGGTGTATGATCTTTTTAATGCATTGTTATATTCTATTTGCTAATATTTTATTTATGATTTTTGCATCTGTGTTCATCAGAGATATTGGTCTATAGTTTCTTTTTTTTTGTGTTGTCCTTACCAGGCTTTGGTGTTATGGTAATGTAGGCCTCATAGAATGAGTTGGGAAATACTGCCTAATCCTCCATTTTTTGGAAGCGTCTGAGGTGGGTAGGCATTAATTCTTTGAATGCTTGGTAAAATTCGTTGATGAGAATGTCTGTTTTGGGGCTTTTGTCTTTGGGGAGGTTTTGGATGATTGTTTCAATTTCTTTACTATTGATTGCTCTATTTAGATCATCCAGTTCTTCCTGGTTCAGTCTAGGTAGACTATATGTTTCTAGAAACATGTCCATATCTTCTAGATTGTTAAATTTAGTGGCATAAACCTCTTCATAATATTTTCTTATGATCCTCTCTGTTTTTGTGGTATCAGTCATAACTTCTCCCCTTTCATTTCTAATTTTGGATATTTGTATCCTTTCTTGTTGTCACTTGGTTAGCCTAGCCAGGGGTTTGTCAATTTTGTTAATTTTTTTCAAAGAACTAGCTCTTTGTTGCATTAATTTTTCCTATTGTCTTTCTGTTCTCAATTTCATTTAGTTGTGCTTTAATTTTTATTATTTTTTTACTTCTGCTGACTTTGGCTTTTTCTGTCCTTCTTTTTCTAGTTCTTCAAGATGGGATGTTAGGATGTTTGCTTGTGTTTTTCTTGTTTCTTAAGATAGGCCTGTAATGATATAAATTCCCTTCATTATTGCTTTCGCTGCATCCAACAATTTGGTATGTTGTAATTTCATTGTCATTAGTTTCTGTATATTTTTAATCTCTTTATTTGTTGTTTGATCCATCATTTTTTAAATAACTTTATTTACTCTCCATGTAAATGTGATTTTTTTTTTTGCTTTCTTTTGCAACTGATCTCCAATTTCAAAGTTTTGTGGTATGAGAATACACTTGGTATGACTTCAATCCTCTTGAATTCGCTGAGATTAGTTTTTGTGTCCCAGCATATGGTCTATCCTTGAGAATGTTCCATGTGTACCAGAAAAGAAGGTATACTCTTTTTTTTATCAGATGATGCCTCCTGAAAATGTCAATTATGTCCAATTGCTATAATGTGTCATTTAAAGCTGATATTTCCTTATTTATTTTCTTTTGGATGATCTGTCCATGGCTGTTAAGGGGGCATTTAGGTCCGTACTATGATTGTGTTTTTGTCAGTTTTTCCTTTCAGATTGGTTAGTAGTTGGTTTGTGTATTTTGGTACTTCCTGATTGAGGGCATATATATTAATGAGTGTCAAGTCTTGTTGTATTGTCCCTTTTATCACTATGAAATGTCCATCTTGGTCTCTCGTTATCTTTTTAAATCTGGTTTGTTAATCAGATATCAGTATGGCAACTCTTTCTTTTCTCTGGATACCATTTGGTGGGAGTATTGTTTTTTCATCTTTTCACTCAGTCTGTGTCCTTATGGCTGAGGAATGTCTCTTGGAGACAGCATATGGATGGTTTTGTTTTGTTTTTTTAATCCAGTCTGCTACTCTGTGTCCTTTTATTGGTGAGTTCAGTCCATTTACATTTAGAGTAATGATTGATATGTGAGGATTTCCTATGGCCATTACTTCTTCCCCCTTTTTCCTTTATTTCTCTTTTGTTGTCCGAACTCTCTTTCATTTATTCTGATGTTTTGTTTCAGGTCAAACAGCCTTCTTAAGTATTTCATGAAATGTTGGCCTCGTGCTAGAGAATTCCCTCACCTTCTGTATGTCTGACACGGTCTTTATTCTTCCTTCATATTTAAAGAATAATTTTGCTGGATAATTTGTTCTTGACTTGAAGATTCTCTCCTTTAATGTTCTGAATATTTGATTCTACTCCCTCCTGGCTTGTAGAGTTTCTGCTGAGAAGTCTGATGATAGCCTGATGGGTTTTCCTTTAAAAGTTATAGTTATGTATTTTTCTCCTGGCTGCTTTGAGAATTAACTCTTTGTCTTTGATTTTTAACATCTTTAGTATAATGTGCCTTAGAGAAGATCTGCTGAGGTCCAGGTAGCTAAGGGACCTATTTTCTTCTTGACTGTAGGGTTCCAGATCTTTTCATAGGTTTGGCAAGTTCTCATCTACTATTTGTTTGAGTACACTCTCTGTAGAGTGTTGTTCTGCACCTTCCTCTAAGCTTATTATTCTAATATTCTTTTCTAATAGAGTCAGAAAGTTCTTGTAGAGTTCTTTCAGTCCTTTTGACTCTGAAGTCCTTATCTTCTTCTTTCTGTGTTGTTTCCATGTTCTGATCTTCAATATCACTAATTCTTTCCTCTATCTGGTTAGCCCTTTTTCCTATGGTAGTTAGTTTATTTCTCAGTTCTTTTATTACATTGTTTATCTCTCAAATTTCTATTTGATTTTTTTAATATCCTCAATTTCTTTGTTAAAATGTTCCTTTTGTTCACAGATTTCCTTTCTGAGATAATTATTCTCAGTTAGGGTGCTCTGCCAATATTTTTTTCAGTTCTTTGAGAGTTTTTAGAATTGCAGCCTTGTATTCTATGTCACTTAGATCTTATATTTCCAGATCTATAAGGTCCTGTTTTAGAGATTTTTTTTTGTTTTCTTTCTGAGCAGCTTTGAATTCTAAGGTACTCATATTATTTGATGTGTTTCTTGTTCTGGGCATGAGAGCTTTTCTCTTGGCAGATATGGAGCAGTCTCTCTCTCGCTTCCTGGTTGGTATCCCTATAGGGTCTTGCTGTAGAGCAGACACTAGGTAGTGGTGGTGGCGGGGGACAAGCATTAGGAGAATGTTAGGGGAGGTAGTTAAGCCATATCTCTGGCCTCCACCTGAGTTTGGGGGTGGGGCGGTCCATGGTTGCTTAGCTTCATGCTGTTCATCAGGGAAGCTGGGGAAGAGTGGGGAGGTCATGGAATGCAAGCCAGTAGTGGCCTGTGCTCACGTTAGTTGGTACGAGTGCCACCAGCTCTCTCCTCCTGAGCCAACGTTTTACCCAAGACCAATTTTCAGCATTTCACCATTTCTACAGCAGGTAGCCATTCTCAGTTTCAAGCTCCCAGAACTTCAGGACTTCAGCTGTGGGCCCTGTTCCCACCTAGGGCAGCTGAGATGCTTTATTTAGCCTGTGTGCCACCCAGGGTGCAACTCCCGGACTGTGTTCGTAGCACGCTGCTGGTCAGTCCAGCTCACTCACTGTCTCTCAGAGTCATAACCACTCTTACCTTCATTCTTGTCACCACTTGGCCTCCCCGCTTCCCCACCCAGTATCATGCCACTCCTTGACTAGTGTTCTCTGATTCCTTTCTGGTTCTTTGAATTAGCCAAGGTCAAGTTGGGTCATGATCCATCTCTTATCCCTTTCTTCTCTCCCGCGAGCCCTCCTTTCACTAACCTTTAAGTGTTCTCTTGTGATGCATGGATTTCTCAGCTGTGACTGCCACTCAGCATTTTCCATGTTGGATCCTGGCTGGCTGTTCATATATTTTTCAAGAGAGGTTTCAGGGATCCCCTCTCTGATTACCATCTTGCCATACTCCCTGCTTTTGTTTATTTTATTCACACTTCGTTGTCATATTCAAGACACTCTCTACAAGCTGTGCTTTACCATTTTCAGTTAATTATTTCAGTTGCTCTCCATAACAAATCCAGATGTCTTCAGTGTTATAGTTAAGGAAACTGTTCATTCAATACACCACATAGTCTTCTTCTAAGGCCTTATATTTTAGAATACTATTCTATCTTATTGTCTTTTTGTTCCTGCATGGACTGTAGCATCAGTACTTTTGTTTATTCATTCATTCATTCATAAACACTTGTTTAATGAGTATCCCAGATACAGTACATACTCCAGGGATATAGTAGTGGACAGGGTTTTGGCTCTTATGGAGCTTAATGTCATGTCCAGTTGCATTCCTTGATAATTTTCTATCATAGGGTACAGGTATGATGGAAGAAAAAAAAAGAGTCATACAGCAAATTGAATTTAAATATATTAATTGGGAGAGGGGGAGCAAATATCTATATATAAGAAAGTTATGTAAGGCAATAAGGGAAGTGTGTGAACTACACAGAGAATGTAACTATGTAATTCAGTTATGTCATCCATGGGTGAATTATTCAGTCTTTTACCAAATATCTGCTACCTATGATTCTAGGATTAATAATAAAATACTACAGCTGTGTGCTCTACCTGCTATATTTCCAAGTAACAGGGCAATTTGCAGACAATTCTAATTCACTTTTAGGCACCCTACAAATCCTTCATGAGGCAGATGGCTGCCAAGAGCATTCTATAAAATTCGGGTTGAGTAGATTTCTCAGTAGTATGACTTTGAATAATATAGCTGTAATTAAGAGTAAAGTATAATGGAGTGTTTAAGAAATTAGTATTACAAACTGCATCAGGTGATTGAAATGTGAGCCTGGGAACCATATGGGTAATATTCAGTATATGCCATTTAAATACCAAAGCAGTAAATTTTGTTCACCCTGAGTTAACAGGGGCCTTGAAAATAAAGCAGGAACTAATTTTTTTAATTTTAAAATGAAACGTAATGGGACAATTTCACACTTAAAAATTGCCCACTGGGTGCCAAAATGAACATCATGCTTTCCATAGTGATACTGGCAATTGTATATAAAAACTGGGCAGCTATTTTCTTCTAGGTGAGTTACAAAAGAATATGATAAATGGGTATGTGTTAGCTATTTTAGTATAGGTTAAGCCATAATTTTAATGATGCAACCAAAATAATGTATTGAAATGTATGTGAAATATGCTTTAGAAAAGGTCTTTTTTAGGGTGATGGAAAGAGAGGTCCCATTGGGTGGTGAACTTATTATACATCAAGTTGACAATGCACTGTAGAATTGTATGCCTGAAACCTATGTAATCCTTGCTAACAGATGTCACCCCAATAAGTCTAACAATAAAAATGAATTTAAAAGAAAAGAAAAGAAAAGGTCTTTTTTTTTAGTCATTGGACAATTTTCTTCAGTGCCAGTAGATAAATCAGACCCTTTTTCAATTGATTTCTAATGTTGGGATACTGGGGTTGGGACATTACATTTTCCTCCTACTCCTTTCTTCTTAGACTAGGTAATATGTTTCAGAACTATGTCTTCAAAATAACAGACTTCAGGATTTGGCCCATCTCTGTGGGTCACAAGCTGATGTGAGAATAGAAAAAGTTATTTGTTCATTCATTACTCATTCATTTAAGAAGCATTTGCTGATGCTCATTCAGTGATGTTCCAGGCACTGCATTCAGCCCTGGAGATACAATAGTGAACAAGACTTTCAGATATGGAGAGAATGCACTCAGCACTCCTGAGCCAAGTTTGTCTATGGGATGGGTCTGTGATCTCTCTGAAAGTTGGGCAATGACTTCTTGTTTGGAGAGATAATCTTAATCCATTATGTTAATAGTGGGCTGAATCAGTCTTCCATGGCAGTGTCACCTGGAAGTCCATACTTAGCACCAAGTGATAACTCATTCAGGGAGATTTCCCAGCATTATGTTGATAATGGGCTGACTTAGTCTTCCATGGCACTGTCACCTAGAAGTGCAGACTTAGCATCAAGAGATAACTCATTCAGGGAGATATCCCAGCTTAATGTAAGCTATGGAAAGAATATAGACACAGCTTAAATAATGGACTAGAAATGACAAGGAAGACATAAAGGGCTTTGTACTTACTTAGAAAGGATGCATTAATTGGAACAAAACACATGTAAGGATTGAAGACTCCGCTTTCCACAAAAGTAATTTTAGGAGCCCTTCTAGGAAGGCCTTCTCACTCACTCAACAATTTATTAACAAATCCTTGACATTTCACTTTTAAAGATTACTCATACTTAAAACTTTGAAGATGTTAGCATGCAAATAACTTGGAGCTATAACTCCATAGTATGAATGAGGTTTTGGATTCTTTTCTGAAAGTCATATGGATAGGGGAGAGATGAGAGATTAGTAGGGCCCTTAGTATATGATTAAAATTAGCAGGGTATATAATGAAAAGATTTTTCTCTTTGAATGGGGTGGTCAAGGATGTGAAAACCAGGTTTTACCTATAATATTTTACCATTATGTCTGACATGAGCACAGACTTACTGGCCAGTGAGAGTTATGTCTTTCCAAAAGGCAGCTTCATTTTAGAAATGATTGCTATAGAATGAATGTTGGTGTCCCTCACAAATTCATACGTTGAAACTTAATCGCCAGTGTGATGGCATTTGGAGGTGGGGCTTTTAGGAGGTGTTTAGGTCATAAGGATAAGGATGGAGCCCTCATGAATGGGATTAGACCCTTATAAAATAGACCCCAGAGAGCTCCCTCACCCCTTCTGCCCTGTGAGGACACCGAGAAGATGGCAGTCTATGAACCAGGAAGCATGCTCTCACCAAACACTGAATCTATCACTAGTGCCTTGAGCTTGAAGTTCCCAGCTCCAGAATTGTAAGAAATAAATATTTCTTGTTTAAGCAACCCACTTCATAGCATTTTTGTTATAGTAGCCTGGATAGACTAAGATATTGGTTAACTTTGATCTAAGACCCACGTGTAACTATACTATATATCCCATTGCTTGTGATTCCTCTTTGCTGCAAATCACTGGCCTTGATGTGACTGACTTCTGACTTTTCTTGTTTTGATTTGAAATTGCCTAACTAAAAACAAAAAGAGGGGGTGGAATAAAAGAAAAACTTTTATTTTCTTTGATTGGAAAATAAATTTCCTCTATATGTTATAAAAGTGATGGCATAATTTAATTCATATACTTATTCATAATTGGATTGAAAGCTTAAGATTACCTTAAATTTCCTAGAATATCCTCTGTAGAACACTAATAATTACTACTTAATTCAAAATTTACTCTGTGGCAGATGTTTTACATTATTAAACCTATTTTACAGATGGAGAAGCTAAGACTCAAGGTCATTATTAAGTAACCCATTGCAGGTCATGAAGCTAAATGTTGGAACAAAAGTTCAAACCCAGGTTTTTTTATGTTGAGTACACCCTGTTTTCACTGATTCTAAGGGACTTTACTAAAAAGTGGAGTTTTAAAAAGCATCATGTGGCTGTATAGATTTGGAAAATAATGAATTAAAAAGTGAGTTGAACAAATCTTCCCTTAATTTTCTACTATTCATGGCTACTTCAAGGAGGATGTCATGGACAGCACTCTCCAAATTTATTTCACCATGGAATTCCTCCCTTTTTTTCATGCTCTTGTAGAGGTACTGTTCTACATTTAGGAATTGCTTCCTTAAGACCTATTTAATTTTTTAGAATTACATTAGCAGTAATGGTTTTATCAACTTTTGCAACAATGCAAAAATCCTGAGTTAATCACCTTATGAGACTTTTTATCCAATACATTAGTTACTAAATAAAAGGCCAAAACCAGAAATCTCTTATTTATTCTTTCTACTTCTGCTTATCTTTTTCTTTTGTCTTATTTTCTTCACCCTTCTATCAATTGTATTATAAAATAAAATTCCCTTAAGCCCAATATTTATGTCAGTGCTGTTTTTCTGGCATTTATATTTTTCCTAAATCCCTTACTATATTATACCTTTGCATCTTCACTTCTATTTTCTCTATTTCTCTTATACCTTATCTCCTTTTCAGGGTTTTCATTTTTCTAGTTAATCTGCCTAATGCATAACCATATACACTTCCTAAAAATAGGCACCTAAATAATGTAATTATGAATCAATGAAAGATACAAATAGATATTATTCAAAACTACAATACACTGAATAGCATTTCATTTAAAGATCCCTTTATATCCTGATTCATATAATGCATTCATTTTATGAAAAATTCAAATATTTTCTAAATTTTTGAATAGTTTGTTAAAATGAGAATTCTGAAATTATACTTAACACTTCCAATAAGTTTAAGGTATTCTTTTATTTACATCTTATGTCACCTCAATGTACATGCTGACTAGTGTTTCCCAAATTTCTTTGGTGATGAAAATCACTTGACATGCTTATCAGGGATAGATTCTTGGACTCTACTCCAAGCATACTGAATCAGAATCTCCAGGGATATCTGTTAACATCAGCAGACAAGTTTGTAAAACACTGGTTCAGATCTGGCTTTAATGACCCACAAGCAAAATACTGGATAAATAGTTTCTTGAATATGTTACTCTACCTTTACATTTTCTGAAAAAATTTCCTTTCTAAAAGGAAAATACTGTATTAATTTAAAAGCCTCTGAGAATATTAAATTATTTGCTACACTTAGTAAATGTGTTCTTTATCTGCATATATACTTATAAGATATGGCCAATTGTGGGTTCTATGATTAGATTTTCAATAAGAGAGGGATGAAAAGAATAACAATTTCATTTTTCTTTCTTACAATTTTTTTCCTCGTGTTTCATATTTAGACAGCTTCTTTGTTGAATATGTATTTCTGTCATAATATGTATTTCTCATTAAACTCAAAGTAATTTCCTTCCACCCTGTAGATCTGTGTTCACTGTGTATAACTAAGACTAGAGTCATGGTTAGAATAGTGAATAATGAGTCCCCATTTGCCACAATTTGCCTCATCATGGTTGTCAACTAAATGGAGCTTGTCACCTGAATGATTCAGAGATAAGAAAATCTTTATAAATATTCATATAATTCTCTAGAGAGAAATCTAAATGAGAGTGAAACTGACATCCACATATTAGACCTCAAGGTGACCTACCTCAACTAAAATTTTCCCAAACGTTGAATTGAATAGAGTAATTTGGCTTTTTCTGTTTACTTTGCAAAATACCAAATGTTCCAAAGAGAAGATTGGAAATGAACTTGTTTCAATTTGCATTCAGGAAAATAAGCACTTTCTATTTTCTTTTTAGAGCCCAATAGAATCTCTCATCGTTATAGTGTTCAATTTGAAAAACAGCTTCTAAAAACCTCCAGGAGTAACATCAGAAACATGACAGTGTGAAGGGTCTCCCTTATTCCTCTCCTTGAAATTGCAACAAGTTGAACAGCTATAATTCAACCTAGGGTTACTGAGGAGCATGGCTCCACATCTGGATGCAGGGGCAGTACTGAGATTCTAGGGTCTCAGAACCCTATCACCCACCACCACATCCTCCCATGTGGGTCGTACAAAGAAACCAAGACAATCTGGCCACAGAGGAGACTCTTACCTCACCAGTAAATCTATTGTGAGAAGCCAAGACACACCTAGAAAAAATAAAGTGCTCTGGTGCTACCTACTGGAAAACAAAAGAAAACTCTCTTCATATCATCCTGCTGCAGAATTCATTCCTGTGGATGCCCAGGAAGAGAAATAATTCATCTATCATTATGAATAACCAAGGTAACAAGGCAGCACAAAAAGAAAATTAAAAATCTCCAGAAAATGAACTGAAAGACATAAAAATATGTAACTTGAATGACTGAGAATTCAAGATTGCAGTTCTGAAAAAATTCAAAGAAATGCAAGAAAATTCAAATAAGCAGTTTAATGAACTCAGAAACAAATGAAGGAAATAAATATTTTACCAAAGAGATTGAAAATTTTTTTAAAGAAACAAATAGAAAAGCAATTCTGGAGCTGAAGAATTCAACAAAAGAGATGAAGAATGAAATAGAGAGCTGAGGAAACAGCTAGTCAGATGGGTATAAGGATTAGTGATATTGAAGATAGAAATCTGGAAACGACATAAAGGGAAGAAGAGAGAGACTACAGTACTAAAAGAAATGAAAGAACTCTACAAAA
The DNA here is from genome assembly GCA_004026885.1 of Lyroderma lyra. Classification (NCBI taxonomy): domain Eukaryota; kingdom Metazoa; phylum Chordata; class Mammalia; order Chiroptera; family Megadermatidae; genus Lyroderma; species Lyroderma lyra. Next base: position 50,798 of record PVJL010008323.1, read on the forward strand.
CTATCTGACTCCATCAGAAAGAGAATATAAGAATAATGGGTATTCCAGAAGGAAAAGAGAGGGAGAAGGACAGAGACCCTATTCAAACAAATAGTCAACAAGAATTTTCCAAACCTATGCAAAGAACAGGATCCTTGAATCCAAGAGGCAAACAGAACACCTAGTTACCTCAATCCTAAAAGCCCTTCTCCAAGGTACATTATATTGAAGCTGTAAAAAATGACAAAGAATTCTCAAGGCAGCCTGGGAAAAGAAGACAGTAATGTACAAAGGAAGGCCCATTAGATTATCACCAGATTTTTTAGCAGAAACTCTACAAAGCAGGAGAGAATGGAATCAAATATGCAAACTATTGAAAGAAAAAATTATCAGTCAAGAATAATATATTTTGCAAAGTAATTCTTTAGAGATGAAGGAGGAATAAAGACCTGTTCAGATATAGAGAAGCTGAGAGAATTTTTCACTACAAGGCCTGCATTACAGGAAATAATGAAGGAGGTTATTCAACCTGAAAAAAAAAGATAAAAAAATACAAAACTATGAGTAATATTACTAACAAACAGACAGGAGCAGAAAATGGCAACCCCTACATAGAATAGAGCACTATACACGTAAACATATCATAATGGGTAAAGATATAAAGAAAGAAAAAGAGAAGAAGACAATTTGCTACTGCAATTCAAAAATAAATGCTGCAATTCACAGCATAAATAGGGATAATTTGTGATAACAGAAACATAGGAGGGGAAGGAGTAAAGGTCTGAATCTGCAAAAGGAAATGGAGATAAGATGCAAGCCAAAGAAAAAGGACTACTCTATATATAAAACTGCCTTTTACATAAATTTAATGGTAACCACTCAAGTGTGTGTGTGTGTGTGTGTGTGTGTGTGTGTGTGTGTATCTGAGGAAACAGAAAAAAAAATCACACAAGAGGGACTCAAATGAAACTGGAATTGTCTTCTGGAGGGTGGGCCCCTTGTAGTACAGACTTCCCCAGCTAGGTGACCATTCTAGGAACCCATCTGCATCATTGTACCAGCTGGCATTGTTAGAAGCTGCATTCTTCTTCAGTGAATTTATTTTGGAGACTTGTTCAACCTGTTTGCCCATTTCATGATGGGTGATTTACACAAACTATGTGTGGCATAACGACACACCTACCCACACTGCGCTGAGTGTTCAGTAGCTTTTGACTAAAAATGGCATGACACTGATGCCCCACTCTTTCTATTCACCCTATCTCACCCCAAGCAACTATTTTCATAAAATACAGAGCGTATGGTAAAAAATGTGAAGTGCCAAATAGCTATTATCATACCTAATAAAGGATTTATACATTTGATCCCCAAAGCTCGGAAAGCAAATCATCTGCTAGAACAATGTGTGTGTGTGTGTGTGTGTGTGTGTGTGTGTGTGTGTGAATTTTAAAATCCCTTTACGCAACCTCACACCATCATCTTGTTAACTTAGAGTTCTTATTGAGAAACAATTCAGTTTGTTAAAAAATGTTTTGAACACAGCTCTTTACTCTTAATGAAAGAGGAAAAACTTACAGTTTCTTTAATGATCCTTTAAGATTTCCAAGATTTTCCAAATTGTTACCACTTCACATGGCCCAGACTTCCCAGGTCCTGAGCAGGGAGCTCAGTTTCAGAAACCCTTAGGGTTATTCCAAGCCAATATTTCAGTTTTTGCCTGGAAGATAGTATAATATTGCTAAGAAGTTATCTAAGAAGTTGCAGGGACTCATCAGAATAATATTGCTAGTGTTTGAAAAAGCCACAATTCTGTATGTAAAGAAGAAAAATTATAGCATTAATAAAAACTATTTTCCTACTTACAGAAGCATAAATATTTCTTGTCCAAAATGTACATTTCTATTTTGGTTTCTCTAGCCTGCTTTTTATATTTATACAAAATAAAAATATATATTTTTTATTTTTTAACAAGATAATTTTTCGAAGAACACTGTTCTTAAATTTTTTGTGTTTACAGTCAGTGGATTGATCAAACATGCCTCCTAGCAATTACCACAAACTTAAGTTTAAATACTAGTCTCCAAGCAAAATTTTATGTAATGCTTTCTACTCTCTCCTCCCTCATTGAGACTTTACCTCTAGCTCTTTAGGTTGTACACGATCTTGAGTCAGACTTTTGGGAAGAGAGCTCAAGCTCCAACTTTTCTGGCATCCTCAGAGATTCAGAGATATAACAGTTCTAGGATATTGTCCTAGATGGCCGAAGGCAAGGAAACTTCTTTGGTGTGGGGCTTTTTTTGTCAATAACAGGGAGCTGTTAATTGATATCATAAGCCCTCAACAAGGCTAGAGTTGTAATAGTGCGATGAGCCTCTACCTTATTTGTATTTAGTTTTAACAACTAGCCATTGTGCATGGTATGAGGAATATAGGAATCATCCTGGATATGGTCTCTTTTAGCCAGAACAGTATAATAGAACCTTTGCCTCAGAGCCAATCCAGGAAACAGGTAAGTTTCAAATGTTAAAAATGTAAATTTCCAAGTCTAAGGGGTCAAATCCTATTATCTAGGAGTGCAAGCTCCTTCCTCAAAAGCTTTGTTATTCAGATGGTTTCTTATTTCTTCACCTTCAATGTGATCATTTGTATTTAAAAATCTATATTCATTGACATTAAAAAACCCTTAAGATGTCACATTTATAGTTTAAAATAAGTAACTGACTCTAGGAGATTCTTACACATTAGAATAAATACACACACACACACACACACACACACACACACACACACAGAGTCAAGGTTCGTGTCTCACAATTGTGAATAAGCATAATATGATATTTCACTTTGGGTTTTGTCATTTGGGTAGGGCATTAGTTGCACTACCCCAAAGGGGAATTAGTCTCTGATCTTTAAAAAATAAAACGAGTTCCCTCTGGCAGCAGATAAAATAATTTCTTCTCTTGCCTATGGACATTCTCTGTATGAAGTGACATTAGCCTGTTCTGGTCCCTCTGGTGATGGCTAAGAGATGAGGTGACCAAAAAGGCAAGGAAGTACTGACGATCCTCATGTAGGCTGACTACCTCTGCTCTTTTCAAAAGGCATAAACAAGGAAGGTTATCATTTCTTTGAACAGGTGAAGTTAATACAGGTATGGTGCTAGGAAAAGAAGGGAGGGACCTTAGCAGGAGGTTGCCTGGAGCAGGGGTAAACAAGTGGGCGTGGTGCCAGTTCGTCTTCCCGGCGGAAAGGCCAAAGCGGACTGGTGTGGGCTTAGTTGAGGAAGGAACAGAGACTCTCCTACTCCCTTCCTAGTGGGAAAATAAAAAGAGAGGTAGGTCAGAGAGAAGCCCTTTTTTCCCACTTCCTTGGGGATCCACGTGGAGGACAGTGTTTTTAAAAGGGAGCAGGGAATCCTGGGCACAGCCTAGGACTGGGCTAGCCTGGCAGAGGTGACAGGGTTATTGTCCATTGGATGTTTAAAACTTGTGTTTGAATAATGACCCCTTTCCTTTTTCACCAAACCTCTACCTCTGGAATCTGCCTGTGGGCAGCGGCACTCGGGACCTCACTTGCTGTTCCATGACAAAGTAATGTGGTAATATGCAGTAAAACGTAACCTAAGTTGATCATGGATCTTACATATGCACCCTTTTGTGCTGCCAACCACAAGTGATTTGAAGCTTCTTCCTTTGGTCAAAGGAGGGTGACTTAACCAAATAAGGCAAGTAGCCATTGTTGGCTAGAAACTTTCAAAGTCACCTTTTGTTCTAACCAATAGCAATGGGGACAATACACAATGTGTGAGAAATAGAGTTTTGTCCCAGAAAAACAATCTGCTGAGAAATAGTTGTTCTCAAAATGCTATTACAGAAGTGAATCAAGAGAGCAGAAAATCACATAAAGAAAACAATAAATCTTATTCTTAGGAAACGAACAAAGTGTTTCTTAACATTTCTGAAGTAACTTTGAAATTGTATTCATTTCATCATATTTCAGCAAGAAATAAGAAAGGGTTGTTGGACAGTTGCTTGTCTTGTACATATTTGTCTATACAGATAAAATAACCATCAAGTGGGTGGGAAATTTGTAAATATGAAAAGGATATTGTAATTATAGGTTATATTTATTTATTACTTATAGGCAAAGAAATTGCACAATGTACTAGATTTAATTCACTTTACTACTACAAAATTATTGGCAAAAAGTCTCAGTATTATATTTGAACACCAAACAAACAAACAAACAAAAAACACCAGAAAAGTGTTGAAATAAAGCAAGCTACTGTTTATGATTAAACTCAGCATATTTTTATTCCAGAAATAATGGAAGCTTCATTTTAAATAGTATTGCTAATGCAGGAAATGAACTTTATTTCTTGTTCAGCAATCTGTAAAGTTTGTCCCCTCTTCAACACCTGACCTTGTAACAGGAGTTTTCTCACAAAGAATTTCCATTAAAAGTTGATGAAAGATACAGGTACTCTTTTAGAGGGGACAGTATCTGATGCCCTGTTATTTGAATAACATTATAAAATAGAATGTACAGTCTTGTGTTGTAGGATGGAATGTCCTATAAATATCAATTGTGTCCAATTGTTGTAATATGTCATTTAAAGCTTATATTTCCTTATTTATTTTCTGTTTGGATGATCTGTCCATGGCTGTCAAGGGGATGTTTAGGTCCCCTACTATAATTGTGTTTTTATCAGTTTCACCTTGTAGATCTTCAAGTTGCTTTATAAATTTTGGTGCTTCCTACTTAGGGGCATATATATTGAGGAGTATCATGCCTTCTTGTTGTATTTGCCCCTTTATCATTATGAAATGTCCATTTTTGTCTTTTATTACCTTTTTTATCCTGAAGTCTGCTTCATCAGATATAAGTATGGCTACTCCTGCTCTTCTCTGGTTACCATTTGCTTGGAGTATCATTTTTCACCCTTTCACTTTCAGTCTGTGTTTGTCCTTGTGTCTGAGGTGTGTCTCTTGGAGACAGCATATGTATGGGTTTTGTTTTTTAATTCAGTCTGCTACTCTGTGTCTTTTTATTTGTGAGTTCAGTCCATTTACATTTAGGGTGATGATTGATACATGAAGATTTCCTATGGCCATTTTGTCTTTTAGTTTTTGGTTGTTTGGTGTCTGGGTTTCTTTTTTGCTTTTTTCTCCCTGTCTGCCTTTTTAGTTTAATGGTGTTCTATGATTTTTCCTTTTGTTCTTTCTCTCCCTCTTTTTTTTTTTGGGGGGGGGGTTTTTTTTTTTTTTAATTGTTGTTGTTGTTGTTGTGTGTGCTGCGACCAGCGTGGGGAGATTGGAACCAAAGGGGAGGCGACAGGGAATTAAGAAAAATACACAGACACACACACAGATATAGCAAAGCTGGGACTGGGTGGGTCCCTGTGCTCTGATGGAGACAAAGAGACCCTTCAGGTCTGCAGCGGGTTTACTTTATATCCCCAAAACAACAGGGGCTGTAACTTCTTAATTGCAAAACAATGTAGCCAACCTCCAGCCTTTCCTCCTGAGTCAACAACTCAGGCAATGCTGCTTTCCTCCCTCCCTTTAGCCAGCCAGAGACAACAACACCCTGACTAGTGTCCTTGTTCACCAAGTTCTGGGCAGCCTTGCAAGACCCTTGAACTTTGGATTCCAAGTACACAGGTAGTCTTGCTAAACCTATTTTTCTCAATAGACCTGGCTTCTGGCTCAAACATTGCCCACAGTGTCGTCTTAGTTCTGGGTTGCTCTTTGTTTTTTTGTTTTGTTTTGGTGTTTTTAAGTAGTTACCATGAGGATTAAGAAAAAGAAAGTTTCATATATGTATTGGCTCCTTTTCTTAAGCATACTTTTAATTTCTATTCTCGTTGGGAATTTAAACTTCACTTCTTCCATTTTTATGTTTTTGTTGTCCTAACTTTTTGCCATTTATTTTGGCTTTTTGTTTCAGGTCAAATAGCCTCCTTCAGTATTTCCTGGAGTGCTGATCTTACATTGAAGAATTCCCTCAGCTTCTGTAGGTCTGAAAAAGTCTTTACTCCTCCTTCATATCTAAAGGATAACTTTTCTGGATAGATTATTCTTGGCTGGTAGTTCCTCTCAATATTTTGAATATGTTATTCCACTCCCTCCTGGCTTGAGGAGTTTCTGCTGAGAAGCCTGATGACAGCCTTATGGGATTTCCTTTGAAGACTGTAATTTTTCCCCCTGACTTCCTTGAGCTTCTTTCTTTGTCTTTGATTTTTGACATCTTCAGTATAATGGGCCTTGGAGAAGGTCTGGTGGGATTCAGGTAGGGGTCCTGTTTTCTTCTTGAATTTGGGGTTTCAGTTCTTCCCATATCTTTGGAAAGTTCTCATCTACTATTTGTTTGATTAAGCTCTCATTAGAATTTTGTTCTCTTTCTTCTGGTATTCTTATTATTCTAATGTTGTTCTTTCTAATGGAGTCAGATAGTTCTTGCAGAGATCTCTTGTCTTTTTCCTTCTATTCAATTTCCATGTTTTTATCTCCAATGTTGCTAATTCTTTCCTCCATCTGGTTGACACTACCTCCTATGCTAGTTTGTTCATGTTTTATTTCTTTTATTGCATTGTTTATCTCCTAAATTTCTATTTGATTCTTTTTTATAGTTTCAATTTCTTTGCTAAAGTGTTCCTTTTGTTCAGAGATTTTCTTTATATTATTTATCTGGGTCTGAGTACTAAGCCAGCATTCCTTGAGCTTTCTGAGTATTTTTAGGATTGCAGTCTTGAATTCTGTGTCACTTAGATCATATTTCCAAATCTATAAGTTACTTTTCTGCAAATTTTTCACTTTCTCTCTGAGATACTTTGATCTTAAGAAAGCTCATTGTAGTTGATGCGTTTCTTTTTCTGGGCATGACTTTTTCCCCTGGCAGATATGGAAAGGTCTCTCTTTCACTTCCCAGTTGGTGTTGCTGCAGAGTCTTACAGTATTTTCTCTTAGTTATTTCAATTTTTCTCACTCTTGGAGCTTTCCTGGAGGGTTGGCTTCTCCTTTTTGACTCAGTTGTCTTGGTTTTGATGTGCCTCCTTTTTGGAAAAAAATGTGGTGAGCAATAATATTCTCTGCCTCTGAGATTGGTGCAGGCAGAGGCTGCTGTGTCTTTGTTTTACAGTTTTCCTGAGCCCCCGGGGCTGGTTCCTGTGAGGGGGTGGGGTTTGTTGGGGAGGGCTCAGAGCTTGTTTGTGGCACAGGGTAATGGCACTTTGGGGGAGAACAAGGGGGTGCAGCCAGGCTCTGTGTTCACAGTTTCTGCCTAACAGTATAGGCAGTGCAGTTCATCACTGCTGTTTGTCCTGAGGTTGCTTGCTACCCTGGGTGCTGGCTCAGCTGTAAAACAGGGCTGTCCCTCCATCAGGCTTGGATGGGCACACTCTGAGCATAAGCACACTCCTTCATCAGAGGAGTGCCAAACTGTGGCTGATGTGCACTACAGTACAACCCGGCCCTCTGCCAGGAGCACACCAGAGCTTAGGCAGCTGCACACAGCAAAACAGCCTTGGCCCTCCATCAGGAGCACACAGGGATGGCTGCACACCATCGGCACCACATTTCTCCTTTCCCCTGATTCCCACATTTCACCTGGAATTGCATTTTGTTCTGTTCAGTGAACCCGTGGCTGGTGGCACTTAGTCTCAAGTTTGTCAAGGGCCAATTTGCCGGCAAGTCCTGCACCTGTCAGTTCCTAGCTTCTGGCTGCATTCAACTGGGTCCCTATTTTTGCCCTAGGCACTTTAGCACACCTTTGTTCAAGCCCTGTCACAGCCAGGGCATGGGGCTCCAGCTGGGGCCCTAGTGCTCCTCAGCTGGGATTGGGCTTTATCTCATCCCCTCTCCTGGCTTCCACTGTGCATTTCTCCAACCACCCAGGATCTTCCTACACTTCAGCCCATTTCCTCCGGCCTCCTCCTCAGTCTTTCTTCTGCCAGCTTCAGGCTTTCTCCACACTGCTCCTTTCCCTTTTCCCCTGTTCACCTCCCTTTCTCTGATGTTTTGGTGTTTTCTGGCTGTGGGTGGATCTCTCAGTTGAGGACTTGTCACTTGGGGATTCCATTGTCAGATTTTGGCTGTTCAGTTTGTAATTTCCAGGAGAGGTTCAGAGACGTCCTGTCACACTGCCACCTTAATCCCTTGAGCTTTTTTTTTTTAAGTTTCATTTTTAGGATTCCACATATAAGTGATATCATACAGTATTTGTCTTTTTCTGTCCAACTTACTTCACTTAGCATAATGCCCTCAAGTTCCATCCATGTTGTCCCAAGTGGCAAAATTTTATTCTTTTTTATGGCTGGATAATATTTATTTATCCATCTGTCAATGGACATTTAGGTGGTTGCCATATCTTAGCTATTAAAGGCCTGCTTCTACGCTTAGCCCTGGGATGGGGGAGTGTGTCCACCAGCCCTTTAATAGCTATTTCCTAATTTGGCACAGTTTTGTGGGTCTTGTGGGTACCAGCCCTATTGGTCTTAGGTGTTTTGGGATCTTTTCTCTCAGGTGCTAGTCTTAAAAGTTGGGGTGCCCTGTGTGGCGTACAAACCCTTCCCTCTTCAGGGACAAGTTTTGGGCTTTGAATTATCTCCCAATTGTTGGTTGCTGTACTGGGGGTGGGATTTGTGGTGAGATAGTGTCTCAGACTTTCCTAATCCCTTAAATGTGGTTTCCCTTGTTTGCCTGATGTGCAGGCATCGCTCTACCAGTTGATAGATTTTTCTCCTAGAGTAAATGGTTCCATATGTAGCTGTAGATTTGGTGTGTCTGTGCAAAGAGATGAGTTCAGGATCTTCCTGTGTGACCATCTTGAACCAGAACCCATTTCAGCAATTTCAGAATGTCATTGCTGTTGGGAGCCATGCAGGCTGGCTTTAGGGAAGCATAACTTATTTTGCTTCTTGTAGTGTTCCTTTGTGCACATGGAGGGTGCGTACTGCTCTCTGAGGAATCTGGCTGATAAGGCCAGTTCCTTGGGAGACTCTAAAGAAAGACGACTATCTGGGTACTTGGAAGATATGCCTTGGGAAACTGACTCCCTCTTGTTTACTCTGACCTTCAAGTTAGATGGCAGAGAGTCAGGGATGGTTTATGATTTGTCCTTGAGTGAAAATAATACATGTTTGTTTCTGCTGTACTGCACTGCACTGTAGGGATATATATTGGGGAGGAAAAATAAACTCGGGGCTGGTTGCTAAGAATGCTTCCAGTCCTCCTGGACCCTCTTTGTCCCTTTCTCTCTTTGTTTCCTTAAACCTCGTCCCCCACTTCAGGTACTGTTCACTGGAACGCCGAGGCAGGACCCCGGCACATTGCCCTGCTTTCTGGCCTCCACAGTTTCTGATGAACAATATACTATTGATGTAATTGAAGAACCCTTGTACTGAATCACTCTTCTCCTGCTGCTTTCAAGATTCTGTCCTTGTCCTTAACTTTCAAGAGTTTGGTTACAATGTGTCTTGGTGTGGACCACTTTTATTTATACTTTTTGGAGTTCATTAAGCTTTTTGAATATGTAGATTTGCATCTTTTATCAAATTTGGGGAGTTTTTAGCTATTGTTTCTTTGAATATTCTTTATGCTTATTTCTCTCCCTTCTCTCCATCTAGGATTCCCATTGCAGGTTGGTTTGGTGGATTTCTTTGGCCCTGTTCATTTTCTTCACCATTTTGCCTCTCTGTTCCTGTGTGCATCTAAATTCCCAGCATATAAGCATGTCTTTGAATACCTCACTTTACAAAGAAACTCTCTTTCTAGCTTTTCATCCATGGCTTTCACTGTTCTTTTGTGTGCCTCAGACTAAAATGTTTCATCCCTAGTGGCTACTGGTTGTTAGTTTGCCTTACAATGCTTTTGTGGAATGCCTGCTGCTTTTCCACAATGAGTGAGTTGTGAAGTAGTCAAAATAGAGCAGTGCTTTGTGTCACTCCTCTGCTAACTTTCAGAGAGGTTAGAACATAGAAATACCTCTGTGAGCGAAGTCTGTTCTGCTCCCTCTGGAATACAGACCAGTGTCCCACATTAGAAATGCAAGCTACCTTCTTTAAGACCACCAGCACTGTACCCACCAATCAGTGGGTTGGAACAAAGGCAAATTAAAATGCCACAAAGCATCCTATCCTTTTTAAGTTGCCCTTTTTTTCCATCTTAGGGATTGTTGATATAAAGTGTGGGTTGTTTTCTAGAGTTCTGTCAGAGTCTCTTTATTTTTTAAAGTTTTTGTGGTGAAACAGGATCTCAGAAGAGCCTCTTCCCTTTTCTGCACTGATGTCAACCCAGATATATTTTGCTGTGAGTTAAATTCAGGCCCTTAAATTCCAAAGTTAAAATGATTTGCTTTATTATGATAAATTTTTATTATAGTGAATACTTTTTTAAACAACAATATTGGTTTATTGGCATTTAAGATACAAAGTAACAAAGATGAACTTTGAAATTGAAAAATTAATGAGGGTAATAGTTACATATGACATGATTATTCCTATTCCATCTTTCAAATTTCTGTGGTTTTTTTTTTTTTTTTGGTGTAAAGTTTTCAGAGGATGGAGGGAGTAAAGTATATTATTGGCTATAAGGACTTGAATTTGACTAGTTGCCGTGTTGACTATCTCTAAATGACCTTTATTTTAATGTTCAATATGCAACAAAAGGAAAGAGTTGAAGGTGGAACACTATAGGAGTTCAATGAGTAGACATGCAGATATTCCAGACCCCAAGAAGAATGTCAGTTTAAGCAGTTTATCAGAATGACCTAGAAAAGTCTAAAAACTAGATTTCTTATAACTCAGTTCTTGAGATCCTGATCCAATTGGTTTATAGTGAAGCTGCAGAATCTGTGTGTCTAAAATTTTCTTGATATGATTCTAACGCTCAGGTAGATTTGAGCATTGCTGGCAGCAAAATGGCCAATGTTCTGAATTTTCAATTCACTTAGCATAGAAGGACTCAATTTGAAGTCATTACACTTAGAAAACAATCTACATGCTTGGTGATGGATTGACATCTTCCTTAAAAAGAATCATGAGCAAAGAGTAGTTCACAGTGTATTTGAGAGGCAAAGATTTTCCAGATTTTATCATTAATTGATCTACTACTTGGTGTATGATTTGTCATTTCCACAGTGTCGAACACTTTACTTTCAAAATAGTCTAAAGAGGAGATCCCTGATGGTGTAGTGGCTTAAGGCTTTGGCGCTGGCGTTGTCAGCGCTGCGGCCTGGGTTCGATTCCCGGCTGGGGAGCTACCCACATACCAAAAAGCAAAAAAAAAAAAAAAAAACAAAACAAAAAACAAAAACCCAAAATAGTCTAAAGGCTCAATATACCACTACATGCGATAGAATGAAGTTGATTTGGAACATAACCTTTTGAAAAAGTCTCACTGTTGTTCAAATGAATTTTCTGCAAAACAATAAATATGAGACCCTAAAATGTATTTGAATAAGGGTTCTTCTGTCTTGGTAAGCATGTAGGCAAGCAATAACCATCAGGTAGGATAGGGATGTCTTAGGGATTGTTGAGGAGGTGCCATCCAGAAAAGAAATGAGATTCTCAGAATAACAAAGAAGTAGGAGTGAGAGATGTCCAAGGAACTCTCAAAAGTACTTACATGAGAATCGCTTTTCTATTCAAGCCCAGAGAAGTTCTGTATTATTAGATTATCATGGCAACATCTGTGACTTAAGAATTTTTCTGCTTTCTTTGCTCTTCTCCATGGGCATATTTCAATCCAGGAACCAGTTTAACAAGATGTAGAAGAGGAGGATATATGGTTGTAGTGGCCTGGTGTTTTGTTGTTTTTTTTTTCTCTTTGGTATGTGTGCAGCTCCCTGGCTGGGAATCGAACCCAGGCCGCAGCGCTGACAGCGCCAGCGCCGAAGCCTTAAGCCACTACACCATCAGGGAACTCCCTGTTTTGTTTTTTTTTAAATGGTTCATCCTACTAATTTAACAACAGTTTTTTCATTCTTCCTACTCTTCACCTTTTTCCTGCCTTTTTTGTTTTGTTTTTCCTAAGAGATGTGGTTTCCTCTCCAGAATAAGAAGTTTATGAGGTAATTTATTAAGAGTTACCCACAGTGGTCGTCACTGTATCTACCAGGACCACATTTCTCCTCCTCAAATCTAGACCCAACAACAACAATATCTCTGGTACCTGCCCCAATGCTGGTCTCCACTTAGTTTAGGATCTTTGTGACTTAGGGACAATAGTGTGGCTTGGAAGTGGCCCCTGCCCCTACACTACTCTTTCTTCTAGAGCTACTCCAACCCTTCCCTTGAGGGCTCCAGCAACTCTGACCCATTTTCATTGATGATTGCTGAGAAATCCTCTGAAGTTTAGGAGCAGCTCCTCATGCCATCTCTGACTTCACTTCTGGCTCCAGCTTTGCTTCTGGTTCCGGGCTCCATTATAGCTAGAATCAAAGTGGGCTCAAGCTCTGCCTCTGACACAACCTTAGATGGATCAAGGCTCATTTCCAGGAAGTAAAAGCAACATTGTCAAACACCACTGTAGATTAGAAAGTGTTGATTGACTGTTGTTTGTGCCAGTTCAACACCAAAAGGATGCCCAATTTGGGGTGTAGCAAAAGAGGAAATTCAGCCTTTGGTGGATAAGGGAAGTTGCTCTTTGAGTAGAGAAAAGTCCCCACTTCTGGTCCCTGATTGGTCTGTCCTCATGCAAATGAGGGCTCCAAATCCTCTTAGTTTGATTGCGCCTAAAAACACTGCCTTGATTAGTCAGAATGGAGCCTCTCTGATTGGTCAGGGAAGATGCTAATGAGCTGGAGCTGTTCCAGTTGGAAGGGGAAAGTCTCATCCTTTTGGTGGAAATAAAATTCTAGGATCTTTATATGGGTTAGCTCAGATGGCAGGAACACAGTGTAGGCAGGCCGTTCAGTTCATTGCAAGAAGCAGACACCTTAGAACTGGTTTATCCCTGAAGTGTGGTTTGCCTGAGAGACCCTTGTTTAGGAATGACTGTGAGGCTCTGTTTTCAAATTTGAGCCCAGTTAGCCACCAGGAGCCCTATTGGTGGGCATCTTCTTTCTCGGGGTCAACAAAAGTAGCTACTGGATAGATCGCCCATCTCCACCCCACCAAACAGTTCCTCGGGGAACGTAAATCTGTTTAAGCTCTGACTGCTTGCACCACGATGCTGAAACTTTGTTGGGGAGCACCTGATTTGACTGACCCATAGCCCCATATGTGTCTGTGGCCAGCCTGTCTCCTCAGGAGTTCAGTTAATACAGGAAATATTTTAAAGGCAAATAATGTTTGCTTGTCCTATGTTATCTACAAGTTATTGGAAGAATTTAGAGTGTAGGCACAGATACTACATGTGTTCTCATTGGCAGTTTGTTCCTTCCTGGGGATCATCCAGTAGCACATTTCTCAGGTAAAGTTTTTGTGAACCTGGTTTCACCTAATTTAGTTACTTTTTTTCTAACTACAAATTTAATATTACAAGGGCTGTCTGGAAAATATGCAGTCACATAATATGAAAAACAGAGGCTTTTATGGCTGGGTTTTTTCCAGACAGCCCTCATACACCTCCATTGTCCTTATAAAAAGTGAGAAGTAATTGCATAGAATGAAAACTGAACAAAAAAAAAATCTAAAACTCATTAAACCTTCCTTTTATCCCATTCCTCTTCTTAAAAGAAGTGTCAAAAAGTGGGTATTTATCCTTACAAACCCTTTCTATGCATTTGTAGAATATCAAAATATATGCAAATATATTTTTTCATAAATATTATTGCATTGTATATGCAAATTATATTTTTTACCTAATATACCCAAGGATCTTAACATGTTAGTGCATATAAATTTATCTTATTCTTTTGAATTGCTCTATAATTTTTCAGTGTATGGGTGAAACAAATTAATGAGCCATAACCTGATTGATAGATCTGTTGGTTGTTTAGAGCCTTTTGCTGATATAAGCAGTACTCAGTGAATGAATGTATTTTATTTAGAGCACAATAACTGTATCTGTGAGAGAATTTTTTAGAAGTAGATACACTGGACCAAAGAACAGCCCCTTTAATTTTCTAGAACTATTGATAGATTAATATATCTACAAGTTGTATTGACACCGTCATAAGCAGTGTATGAGGTTCTGTCCCAGAATGTCAGTCAGTCAGGTGTTTGATTTGTTCCATGGTATACTTAATTTTTAATTTTAATTTTAATTTTATTTTTATTTCTTAGAATCATTATATTTCCTCTTTGGATGAATTATCTTCTTATATCTTCTTCCAGTTTTCCTTTCAGACTGTGGGGATTTTCTTCTGCATTTATAGAAACTATTTCTATATTGAAATGATTACTTTTTACTGTATTTTGAGTCATGAGCCCCCAACCCACCGATATTGCTGCTCGCCAAGCCTGTGCTTTCAGGTTAACTAACTCTTTTCTTTTATGTGTTCTGGATTTTGTCATAATAGACAGACTTTCCCTTTCTGTGATTATAATCATCTACTTTTTTTTTTAGACATTTAAGTATTGATCCATCTGAAATTCATTTTACTATAATATATGAGGGTAAGATCAATGACATTGATTGCTTGCCGTCAACCAAAAATTGTTACCTTTCTATAACACGGAACTGAAATTGAAACATGGCAGCCCAATCAAGGATTACATTTTCCCAGCTTTCTGACTTGCATGTGTGACTATGTGATCAGTAATCAATTACAGAATATATGAGGAAGTGGTATGTATCGCTTATAGGGCAAGACTTTGAAGACATTCTCTGTCCCATTCACCATATAAACACAGGCAACAGAGAAGCTCATTTGAATAATGGCAATATCAGTTGGCAGGAACTTCAGTCTCTGAATTACCATGGGCAAGATAACTTCTCAGTGACCAAGAACGTCTTCAGTGACTGTCACATAAAGGAGAAATATTCTTCCACTGTAATAAGCCACTAAAATCTTGGGACTTATTTATGAAAGTGACTGGCATGGCTCTACCCACAAAGAATCCAGTGAAGAGATAGGTGTCCTTAATCAATTGTGTCTGAGCACACTTCATTTCATTTAGTAAGCGTTCTCCTCACTACCAATGAAAGGGAATTGTTAGTAACCTAGCATCTGTAAAGGACCTGGAATGGAGGTGGTTTATCATGGAGTAATTTTCAGAGTCAACCACATGTTCCAGTGAGAATTCTTTTTAGTACACCTGTGTCATCCACACCACTAGACAAGACTATGGCAGAATCTGAAAGTGAAAACCAGAGGTATATCAAACCAAACCATGCTTCTTATAATTCAACTGTTAATAATAATACAGTAGACTCTCATTTAACCGGCACCCATGAGGATTGGTACATGCCAGATAAATGTAGTTTCTGGTTTCTTGAGAGTTACTATTAAAAATAGGCCTACCTAATATACCCATACTATACCATACCATAAACTCTGTATTGCCTTGATATTAATATTGAAATACAGTAATTAAAAGCAACTTAAGACAAATAAAGACAAACTTAATGTAACACAGTTTTATTCTTAATACGGCTTTGTGAATGCAGTATGAAATTTTAGTTAAATGACAGTTGATAAACTTTTCAAATTAATGAAAGCATTATTTTGTATATTTTCACGAACACATTTTTTTATATAGAGAGGGAATTTTCTTGAAATTTCATTAGCTACTGTACTTGTAGAGGCAAGAGGGATTGGGATACGTTGATCCGGAAATTCACGAAATCTATGACAGGAGATTGTCAGTGCAGAATCCCAAGTCCTTACAGGTTCAGACCTAGTATGTAACTCCTAGGCAAACAGATTAAACACTGAGTAAACACAAAGAGAGTTTTCCTACATCTCAATCTTCTTCCCCTTCCCACTTCTTAATCACTTTCTTTCACTTCTTTCCTTTTCCCAGAGGAATTGTCATTAGAAAAGGGCTCTATGACAAAGGGAAAGCACAGGAATCTTCTTAAAAACCCCCAAGACAGATTTTTCACTTCAGACACTCCAGACCGAGTCTGCCCCCTCCAGGGAGATTGGCCCACTAGTGACAGCCTGGGAGAACAGTACTCAACCTGTAGTCTTACCATTTCCATTCAAAGTCACAGGAACCAGGACCTGCAGAAAGAAAAGTAAAAGCAAATATTAAATTTTATACGATTCAAAGATTGGCTAAAGGTAGCAAGCATCACAACTCAATGGAGAAAGGAGCTAGGAAAAAAACTATAGGGAATGGCCAAATTAAATAAAATATGTCACATGGCATACTGAAATAAATCACAAGTAAATTGAGAAGCTAAATAATTTTTAATTAAAATTAGACCAAAAATAAGAGAATATTTACTTAATCACTGGATTTTATTATGAGTTAAAGGTGACAAAAGATGTAGATGAAAGATATAGATTAAAGTATTTAAAACTTAAAACTTCTGTGTGTCAAAAATTAATACTTGAAGAGGAAATAAAAATTTGGGAAATTATTTGGCAACAAATACAAGGGTTTAAATGTTTTAATTTTTGAAGAGTATAAAAATATAAATTAGTAAGATAAACGCTAAAGTAGGTGTCAAAAGCTAAAGGATAGCAACTGAATTCATATGTTAATATATATAAAGAGCTAATAAACACAAGAAGAAGTTCAAACTTGCTTGTAATCAAAACAAGGCAAATAAAAATGAGATATTTTGTAGACTATCAAATTAGCAAATTTTTTTTTTTTTGCAAAAGATGATGCAAGAGTTTCCTGATGGTGTAGTGGCTTAAGGCTTCGGCGCTGGCGCTGTCAGCGCTGCGGCCTGGGTTTGATTCCCAGTCAGGGAGCTACCCACATACCAAAAAGCAAAAAAAAAATAAAAATAAAAAAAAAATAAAAATAAAAAAAAGATGATGCAGAAAAGGTAAGATGAGATGAATACTCTTGTGTACTGTATATAAAAATTTAAATTAGTACACTTTAGGAAAAATAATTAGGCAGTATCAGATAACAATGCTTATATTGCTTAATTCAATTCTACTTGTAAAGATGTACCCTAAAGAAATAATTCCTAATGTTGGAAGATTTACGTACAGAAATGTTCATCTTTAACAGTGGAAAACTGGGCACAGCTGAACTGTCTCAAGCAGAAGAAATAATTAAACAAATTAAAAATCATGTTTAGAAGAAATTTTCTCTTTTTTTAATGTTAAAATGTAGGTGATCATACAGACCAACTTATTCAAATGCCTATTACAACAGACCTCCAAAAGACAGATTGTTCCAGATTGTTTCCACTTGTGAGTTTTCAATCACCTCTGAGAGTTCTGAAATATTTTCTTCCTCTGGAGTGTTTTGGGTAAAGGAAAGTGGATGTGCTCAAACAGACATGGCTGAAACCTCAGTTTTGTTACTTAGCTGTACAATCTTGGGCATATTAACTTCTCTGAGACTCAGTTTCTCCTTCTCAGATAGGAGCATAATCATAGGTCTTTGTAAAGCCTGTTGCATATAGTAGATGCAGATAGTATATGAATGGTGATCAGAATTATTAGTTACAAGTTCAGTGTATCAATGGCTTCAATAGAGCTCTGTAGGAAAAAGCAATCAGGTATGGATTGGGCATCAATATGGTGCCAGTGTTGAGAGAACAAAAATGATGTGGTCTATCTTCCCAAGGAATTTACAGCTTAGTAGGAGATAAGCTACGAACTTCAAAAGAACAAAAAAAGTAAATGAAATTTTTGAATTTGGCTCTTTTCTATTACTGTACTTCTTAACTAAAACTGACTCAGAAAAAGGGGAGAGTAGTCTACAAAAATGCTCCTGTGCCCCAGTCATGCTGTCACCTATGAAAGATGTAGCACTTGTTCTGTAGACTTTGTAAAGCACTCTGCATAGTGACCAAAACATGAGACATACACAATAAATGGTGCTATTATTAATCCTAGAAATTCAAGAATTAAGATTCTGCTTAAATTTTTGTAAATAAAAAAAACACATTTGTTTCAGTAACTGTTAAATTTAAGTAATTGTTAAGGAAGCATTTATAGTCAGGATCCCAACTATGAAAATTAGTGAAATGAAGACTTAATTGTAAACATGTACTTACATGGGTTTTCATTGGTTTATTTATGTATTTACTTGTATACTGTCCCGTAATTTCTAAGAAAGATTTAAGTTTGCTTACATAAACACATACACTGCAATAGAATATTAAGATGAAAAATTCAAGGACAGAAGTAGAAAAATAGTTGAGGGAGAAAAGAAAGAAAAATAAAATGAAACAAAGAATGTTAATAAAGTCTAGTACAGTTGTATTTGAGCATTCTAACATTGAGAGTAGAAGTCACCAAGTTTCCTAATATTGAAATCTGAAATTTATCTCATGAAGGCTCATTGGTGTGATACAGGCATAAAGTAAATTATCAGACTTGATAATGGAAAGGTAAAGAGAATCCTATTTTCTTACCTTTTTTCTTCTTCAGAATTCACTCTTAATGTTAATATATGTGTTCCATAAAACCAAGTTAAATTAAGAAAAATAAAAAAAGTTTCCAGTAAAGTACCACAAATGACCGAATATAAGGCAAAAGTTTTCCTAAAAATTATTCCTCAGAAAAGAGAAGTTTACTTTATGTATAAGTTTTTACAAGAATCCATCTATAAGACACTTTCTCAATTACTTGATTTTCTCAACAAAGAACCAGTCAAGGAAAGCATATTAGCTTGAAACAACTTCAGTAAATATTAGAAATAAGCCAGACAGAAAAAACCAAGAACCATATGACTTCACTCAATAGCAACAAAGAAAAAAATGAACAAACAAAACTCATGGACACAATCAATAGTTTAATGGCTATTTGGGGGTCAGGGGAGAGAGAAAAGGCAGGAGAAGAGGGAGGGGGAGCCAATAAATAAATAAATGTTAGAATAAAATAATTATAGAGCTCTCCCTACAAAAATTAGTACTTAAAAAGAGGGGCGAGGTGAAGAAATTTATAACAGGTTTAGTAATTATTTGGAGGGATCTGACCATATAATCCTAAGTGTTGGATGCTGCTCTAAACAAGCTTTGAACATTATTCTAAAAAGCAAAAATGAAATACAAACCAAAAAATACAGTGATTGTGTTGTAAAGATAAAAGTACACCTAAAAACAAAAATTTTTAAACAAGTACTGACTGTTACATTATGCGATGGGTTCTGATGGTTTACAACATAATTTCCAGCCACAGCATCAAAGATAGGTTCAAAAGGGACCCTATCTTACCCCCAATAAAATAGTGGAATCTAGGCAATAAATGAGAC